>CANSZD010004332.1:0-166332 GCA_947648045.1 Beta corolliflora | reverse complement strand
TTGATTTGCCATAGGGATAAGTAAAATGGATGTGGTATTAAGTGATATTGAAAGTGAAAATTTTGTGTCTTAAAATACCTAATTAGTAATTACTAACTAAAGTTCCACTTTCTCATCCTACATGACTAATTCGTTATTTTGAAATAAAAATCAATCCATCTATGCGGCATAAATTAGCCCATTTACACCGAAAAGAGTTGGTGTTGTCAGGCTCAATAACATTTAAAATTGCTCTCTCATGCAATAAAATTTTATTGTTTATCCCTCTATATTAAACGAAGCAACTTTATCATTTCTTTTTATGCCTCCAAACTCAAGATTAATTGGATAGTATAGAAGTATAAGCTCAAACTTTTACGTTCACCAAAATCTAGAACAATTTTCAAACATATTTCATGAAAAAATGCAAGCATATGTGCGATCATTCTTGAACCCTAAAACTTTATTGAAGCTTCTGATTAGATTTCCTCATTTTTTTTTACTTGACTCCCTTTATATTTTCAGTTCATTTCTAGCTAGAGAAATACTAATTTATACCTAAGTGAACTTTACCTTAATTATTAGAGTATAAATCATTTGGCTAGAATTAGAATTAATTTGAACTTGTACTTATCACGTATCTCTTAAAACGAGGTTATTGAGGGATTTTATAAATATGAGTCATTAAACAGTTAAACTATTAGGAAGTGGTCCATTAGGCCAATTTTGGAGATCTTTTTATAGTTTTAGCTCATCATTAAAAATAGGTTTATTTGAATAACTTTCACTTCTGCAATACAACCGACTTATATCCACTCAAATAGACCACACAATTTATTGGAATAATAATAACGTCAAAATAAGTCGGCCTTACATATCAAACTTTTACAATATACAAATACAAGAAAAAATAGCAAAACAAAAATATCAAGGAAGCAAGCTTTATGTTTGGGGTTAATTAAAGAGAGAAAAAGATCATCAAACTTAGCTTGAATCCGGGAAATTGATCCACCCACACATCAAAAACCCATAACAAAAAAAAGGCAAGTGACAGAAAGGAGAGGAGAGAGAGAGCAGAAATTTCCCCGATATCAATTCAATCGATCGATCAATCGATCAATTCAATATTCTTTCTAGGTTTTCCTAAAACCTAATTTCATCAAATCAAAATTTCAAAGTTGAAGAAATCTCTGAGGTTTTAGAGTGCGTTCAACAATGGCGAGTGTGTATGTGAAGGCGTCCACCACCGCCGGATCTGAACAGAAACACAGAGTGGTTTTACATATCCAGGAGTATGGACGACATACATCTTGTTCCTCTTCTTTGCTTGGCTTCTTGTTCTTTCTGTCTTCGAAGTTGTACTCCTGGTATGGCTTGGACCATCGTCAACCTCGGTCACTTCGCTGTACGCACTCTCTTTTTCTCTCTCTCCTCTTTTTGTTCAATTTTGGTTGCAATTTCTCGATTATGCTTTTATTGATTCATTTTGTCATATGCTTTTATTTGCTTCCAATTTGATGTTCTGTGTGATCTTTTTGTTCTTAGTGATTATTGGAGCTCTTGTGAAAGTTGCGTTTTGCATGATTGTAGTGTGTGTTTAATTTTGTAGATTATGCTTTTATTGATTCATTTTATCATATGCTTTTATTTGCATTCAATTTGATGTTCTGTGTGATATTTTTTATTCTTAGTGATTGTTGGAGCTCGTGTGAAAGTTGCGTTTTTGCATAATTGTAGTGTGTGTGTGTGTTAATTGTGTAGATTATGCTTTTATTGATTCATTTTGTCATATGCTTTTGTTTCATTCAATTTGATGTTATGTGTAATCTTTTTGTTCTTAGTGATTGTTGGAGCTCTCTGTGAAAAGTTGCGTGTGCATGATTGTGGTGTATGTGTTAATTTTCTATCATTCTTTTGTTTATCTAGTTGATTTGTTGAGGACGGAATGCGTTAATTTATAATACTGAAGGGGAGGTTGTAGAATGTGTATTTTGGAAAGGTAGGATGTCTCCTTCAGGATCGCTGAGTATATGTAATTGGAGGAGAACTTTTGATGGTTTGATTAATGATGTCAATTTTGAGAGGATTTCTATTTTCACATGCTGAATGTCTTCTTGAACTTCAGTTCTAGATACGTGCAGATTCTCGGTGCATGCTTTCACAGTAGGATTGCAAATAGCTAGGGTTACACATCCTTTGAGTGGGAGATAGCCCTCTTATAAATCCTCTAGATAAATCAAAATCAACTGGTACAGCCTAATTTGCATGATTTTCGACAATTGAACCACACTTAAAATGGTCATTTCTACTTTGTTTCTTATCCATTTGGCTCCCATGACGTTGTGGTGAGAAGCTCCTTTACCTTGCATATCTTTCGCAATCATAACAAGTCCTCGAAATGTATTATCATTTCATTAAAATACTCATTATTCACCTACGTAGCTACGTCCCCTTATAATTTAGCAAAAGACCTCATCCGAGTAGCACTAATCAGAGCCAAACAATTACTTATTTGATACCGAGATCTGACCTCTAAAGTTCCTACTGGGGCATAGATGTTTCCACATAATTTAGGAGGCACTTGTAATAATCTAAATAGTGCACATAGAAAATACATTTCTCGCTTTTCCTCTGTCTCGTACTCATTGAAATGGCTCATATAGTTTTTTGTAATGATTTCACCTGTATAAGGCATATTTAAGTAACACATTAATGAATATGGACTCCTATGTGTGATCCTTATTATATAGTACTTCGTAGGTAAACCTGGAGAGGCTTAGCATCTGCTTTTTTGATACTTCTATTGAGTTCAACACTTAACACTTTGGAAAAGTTTGATCAACATAGATCGATATTGAATTCAAACCTCCTCACTAGTTACAAATGATGGGAACTTATCTTTTCAAGTCTCTTGTGATTGAGGAATCTGAATACCAAGCTACTTTCGATTATAATCTAATCGCAATATATACAAAGCATTCTGTATGGAACTTTTAGGAAGTTGAGGGCCTTGGATTGAGAGGTTAGAATGCCTCATCAAATTCTCCCAAACCTCGAGTATTTTTGATTGATTGATAATTGCTGGCTGTATGGAATTTGCTCAAATGGTTCTGTTAGATTCCTAAATTTACCCTTTCTCCAAATTCTCCAAAGCAAACGATGGTTCTGATTCCGTCTTGCTCTAATAACCTAAAAAAATATTAAAATTTTGAAATATAAATTTTCATATGAAGGGAAAAGTTTTGTGATTCTGTCTGTGAAAATCTTCTGAACACCCCCCCTTGCAGGAGTAGAGTTCTGGAGATAGAAATAGAATAAATCACTTTTTTTTTTTTTGTAGTGATTCTGAAGTGGATTCAGTATTACGAATTTCAGCATGTTAATCTGTTCTTTTTTCTAGCCTGGATCTCTTTGCTATTCAATCTATGTTCTTAATTTATCCGCTAACGTGCTTTTTTAATTGATGTTCTTACTTCTCTATTCAGGTTACATATCATTTTTTTCACTGGAAGAAAGGAACACCGTTTTCTGATGATCAGGGAATATATAATCGCTTGACTTGGTGGGAGCAAATTGATAATGGGAAGCAGCTTACGCGTAATAGGAAATTCTTGACTGTTGTGCCTGTGGTGCTGTAAGTAACTGACTTAATATTACTTAAGTTGGATTTATTGCAGTTGATGCATAGTTGTTTTAGTGTGTTATTAAATGGAATCTTAGACTCCTAGAGACAACAGTCCTAGTCTATCTGATCATCTGAAAGCAGCTGTTAAATGCTGTCATATTGACCTTTTCTTTATCTTTAGACTCTGCATGAATTTGTCTATATTTCCGATTATATTTGTGTGCATGTGGCCATTCCTTTGAATAATAGAGAGAAATCATTAAAAGTTTTCCTTTGGTAGACATAGAATCTCTGCTTGATTTGAGGAGAACTTAAACCACCTTTAGGTGGACTTCAGGGACTCAAAAGCTTCTAAGTCAAAGAAGAGGGTGAGGAACTGCACTTGTTTTAGGAACTGTACTTAATTGCCTTGTAATTGGCTGTCAATATGTTGACTCAACAGACACTCGTATCTCTCCATTGTACAAAGAAGGAAGTAGGGAAGAAGATAATAATTGTAGAAATTATTTTATGCTATAGACTGGTAGTGATCTTAGGCATTAAGTTCGCCATAATATGGCTACCTATTTGGTCAACATTACGTGAAGTACGCTGTAAGGGGAAATTGGCATATGTGTATGAGGTTGTTTAGTGTGCATGACCATCTTTAACAGGATAATATTGGATCCCAGGGCTTGGTAATTTTAGATTTCTCATGGCTGATTCGTGACGTTCATCATGTTGGTTTATTAAAATAGGGGGGAGGAGTTGCGACCCTAGTATTAGAAAGCTCTGGCAACAATTTGATTTAAATGAACATATTACAGCAACAAGCCATACAAATACAATACATGCACATACTGTAGCTGACATTAGCCCTATTTGTTGTCGTTGCTGTTTTTATGTACTGTAATGTTGTCGACGAATTATCAGTCTTGTTACAAACTGGCAAATCTCCCTTTTGGGTAATTTGGTTGAAGCATCACAACAAATTTTGGATGAAGATGCTAATCTCCTTGAGCTTGTTTAGATCTTTCCACTGAAAGAAAGACTTTTCGAGAGAATTTTCTACTAGGAAGCGGAGTATTGTGTTAACTTTTTGGGAGATCAAATATAGGTGTGGATGGTGGACTTCTCACTACTCAGTAGTCAGTACTCACTATATTGAGAAGGGAAGATTGATGTTACAGTTAGGGGATGTGTTTTTGTTCTTAGGGACTGTATTGTAGAATTTGGGGAGAATCTCTTTAAATTTTGAAGGAATTTCTTCTTGATGCCTAAGCTGGTTTAAGTATGGTTTTTGTTGTGCATATGGTAGTGTTGGTGTGTGTGTGTGTTTTTGGCAGGGGAAGGTGTTAGAAATATTGGTATTAGACTATTAGCAAGCGCCATTGAGGTGTGGTGGTGACAATTGCCATTGGGAAGATTGATATTATTGTTGGGGCCTGTATTGTTGTTCTTAGTGACGATATATTACAATATGAGGAAATTTTGCTTTGGGAGAGGTTAATTTGAAGGAATTTCTTTTTGGTGTCCAGATTGGTTTAATATGATTTTCTTGTCTTTATGCGTGGTGTGTGATTTTACGGAGGAGGGGGGAGGGGTTCTTAATTGCTTTTTCTTGGAATAACTTTTCAGGTATGAATTTGAGCCATCATTGATGCTCACTAGGAACATTGGTATTAGCAATTGGCATCGATATGTGGTGGTGTTGGTGACAATTGCCATTAGGATGACACATTGCTTTCTCTCTTTGGATAAAATAGCTGTTGTGACAATCTCTGTTGTAAAATCAATGTTTGTTATCCTAGTGCATGGCGACTAACTTACACTGTAGGGGTAAGGCTCAATGAGGTTTTTTTTTTTCCTCCAATCATGGGTTTAGGGTATGTTACTTCTGAGTTCTGACCCATCCTATTCTATTCAAATTTCAAAGTAGTGTTGATAATGGGTGTAATGGTGATGAGCTAGTTGTGGCAACTAGCTCCAGCCCCACCAAAGAAAACTGCATTTACACACATTCTTCAAAACCAGTGCTACCTAATTTGCGGAACACCTCGGGTTGCGGAACAGGATTGTAATTCGCTAGTTGGGAGAATTCAGATTGCGGTAGGGTTTTTTTGGGTATAGATTATGGGATCATAATTTGTGGGAACATAATACGTGCTAATTATATAACTTGAATAGATAATAAAAATTATATCATTTGTTTAAAAATTATAATTTTTTTTTTGGGGGGGGTGTTTAATTTTTTTAATGTTCCATAAATCATAAACTAATTAAATGAGGAAGAAAAAATAAAACTAGAATAACATAAAAGGATAATGATAAAATCAATAACGACAGAATTCCGAAGTATCTTACTAACATGCAATTAGCAATACAAAAACTCTCTCAGTTCAAAAGGGACAAATGCTTATTTTGCTCACATGCAAATAGCAATACAAAAAGAAAGTTCAAAAAGACAAATGCTTAAGAATTAAAATAATTATATATTCCAAAGTATCCCAACCTTATCATGTACTGATGTACCACGTGGGTAAATGGTATTAAGGGGATAAGAGGAAAGAACCCCACCCATCTGTAAAACGTTCCTACTACATTAGGAAAAAAAGGGAAATTTGAAAAAAAAGGAGAAAGAAAGTTATCAATCGGTTACTTGACGCGAGCTTCATTCCAGAAACGCAAACAACCGAAGAAGACAACAACCTCGGAGGTTCCTAACTTTATCACTCCAAAGCGGCGATTGAAACACTTCATTCTACTCGATTTGAAATTCCAATCAGAAGCCCTAACATGTAACACAAAATTTGCTATATTTCCCCTTCAATTAGTATTTAGGATTTATTTATGAGACCCTAAATTTCAAAATTCCTAAATTGAAGCCCCATACTTGAAATTTATCCTATCATCGACAAACAGAAAGTGTCGACCACCATTGGAATGCCGATTTAGCTCGCGTACCCCACTGATTTGGTGCGCAACGAATCGCGTTTCGAAACGGCCAAACTGAAACATATTTTGTGGGGGGTAGGGGCTATTTAGGTAACACTGCTTTTGATACCCGAGGTGGCCACCTATATAGCACAGAACCAGGTGGAGATACTAATACCAAGGAAAGTAAATAGGAAATGGTATCAGATGAATGTTGCAAACTGAAATAGTTTATAAAAAAAAAAATGAAAACCTCCTGCCAGAAAAATAGTATAATTAGAACTCTGCATAGAGTTTCAAAGACTTAAATGAAAGCTCGAACCACTAATTTAAATCCCAAAGTATAATCACTGTACCATACAAATTAAAACTCGAACAAAGAAAAACAGCTGGTGTATAATACTGTCTGAATTGTGAGAGATCTGGAACAGATCAAGGTTGCTAAAGAAGACAATTTTGGACTCATTGCTTAGATAAGTTGCTAGTTGTACCGCCAAAGTACCTGTATACTTCAGCTGGAAATTATGGCAGACATGGGGATTCTGGCAAATTGCTGCTCTAAATTAGAGATAGAGAAGAGGGGGGGACCAGCTAGGGTTTTTGGAAAACCATCAGGTTTGGGTTTTAGTACTCTTTTCTTCCTTTTTCTTGTGAAAGTACAAAGCCTGAAAATTGTGCGTGTCTCATATGGTCTATCATCCACATTTTCTCTAGTATCTTCAGGTGTTTTGCCATCCTCCCTGACATTGTCAAGGCATATTGCACATGCTATTGTGTGTTTACATTTCTGAAATATTTGCAAATTGCGGCACACAGATTTAAATATGTACCTATACTTAGGTGCTCATTATAGGCTTTTGCTCAGGCATTACAATTTTTTATTTGTTGAATCGATATCAGGTGTTCCATTGGAAGCCTATATTATGTTGGTGCAGCTGCCCCTTAATTGTAGGTTGTAGACTTTGGCTTGACTATTGAGTATGCTGCTGACTTTTTGAGCACCTATACAATTTGGATCTCGGCACCAAATGGTTACTGATAACCTAGAGGACCTTATGCCAACAACCTAGCTCTTAACCGCCTCATGTTTCCAAGGTGTTCAGTTGGATTAATGTAGATAAAAGAAGTTGAGAAAATGGATGTTTAACTAAGTCAACACTCGAAAGGCTTAGACATGGGTGTTGAATTTCAAATTTCCGCTCATCGGGTGAGTGGCACATAGTTTTACCTTCAAAGGTGGTGAAGGACCATATAGAATCAACTTAATATGATGAAGGGGTAATTGGTGGCCTTAATTTCCATTTATACTTTTCCATATCTGGTTTGCATAAGCCCAAAAGTATATAGTAGGAATCATGTTTTGCATTGCAAGCTCGACTTCTGCTGTCGCATTGCAATTCACTGCCCTCGGAGCCTTGGAGGGGTAGCTCCAAAGGACTTCTATGGCTTATTTGCTAGCTAATGACTAGTATACCTTAGATAATCAGACTGCTTGATTGTGGTATCTTGAGTCTCGACTCATTATCTCCATTGCTTGCTCTATTTGGCTTGCTGAGACACCCCTCCAGAAGCAGTTACGTCTATTCTGTGCAATTTTCTTTCCCAGAGGCAAATGGATTAGCAAGATAATCATTTTTTCTCTTGAGATGTGTTCTTTCTGCCCTTTTTTACCTTGCAAGAGGGTCCCTAGATTCTCAAGAGATAGGGCAGAGAAAATTGCATATGAGGGTATTTTGGGTTTTGGGTTGTTGATGGTGACACTTATGTTTGAAATTCTGGGTGGAAATTTTATTTTACAATCTGAGATACTTCTGGGCTCACTTAGGCTATAATTTTACGTAAACCAAACATGTAAGCTATTCAATTCCAAAGGAATGGACCCAACAATCTATTGCCTTGTAACTTCAACTTCCCATGGGAAGTTCGGTGACTATAGTAGGCTTCGTTGTAACTTCCACTTCTCATGAGTAAATGACTCGACTATTCATTTTTTTGTAGGAGTAGCCAATTGCTCTCCAGCAATTTCCTAGGGTATCAAGGCAGCTCATAGGATGTTGTATATCCATCATTTTGAAATTGAATTTTTTATGTCTAGGGCCATGAGCATCATGTCACCACCTATATGCTCAGTTGAACAGTGACTGTGACTTCTTAGCCCAGGCAATACTTGATATTTGACTCCTTGTTAAAGGGCTCATCATATTTGACAGCTGTAGACGGGCCCTTTTTGTCATGATTTCTCACCCTTGATTGAGGGGTATTTTCATGGTGCTGGTAATTGTATCTCTATGCAATTTGAGGGCACTCTTGCTTAAGGAGTATTATGGTCTCAGGAATGTCGCAGGCTTTCTGCCAATATGATCTTTGGCCCAACTACATTACTGTGCATCTGTACCCTTGTTTTTGGTGCCTACTGACTAGATACCACTATTAGGCTTCCTTTAGTTACTTTAAGGTTATGCCATTTTGCCACTGAACTACTGGGATATATGTACCCAGCAGCCATCGTGCTATGTTCCTAGTATGTACCTCAAAATAAAAGGGTGAAGTCGTCAGTATTATTTAGTAATTCGCTTAAGAATCGGAGGGGCTAGCAGTGGCTTTAAGTATTTGAACTTTTATAAGCTGAACGACACCTGCCATGTGTTGTTTCATTGGATGCATGGGCTCAGCATTTTCAACTTTTTTGGAGCTGGTGCTGCTTTTGGAGCACAGAATATGACATTGCTGATGTGTTATGATAATAATTTCAGAATAGAATGGGATGCCTGGATCATGATGTACCTAATTGCGTCATGTAAGTGGATATGGATGCAACTTAGTAGTGTCAATAAAGAGAGGTTTTTTATTTCCTTCTAGCATCAAACAGTTCTTGAGAGAGTGATTCGTCTCAGGGTGATTTAGGACCTTCTCTGACTCTAGCGGTCGGAAAGTTCTCAGTTGTTTGTATTACTTAGCAGTTCGGTACTATTACTGGAAGCTCTTACCAGTCACTATTCACCTGTCCAACATGACTAGGATAATGCGATTCCATCTCTGGGCTCCCTTTAATTTTTTAAAAATATTTATTATATTCTACAAGAAGCCTTTCTTTTACACATACCGTCCTTTGACAAGAGCTAAAATTGATTCACATTTGCATATCTGGTGATTATTAGATTGTATTTCTCTCCCGTACAAATTTTTGTTTTCTGAAGTTCTATTTATTTACAGGTATCTCATAGCTTCACATACAACAGATTACGAGCACCCGATGCTTTTCTTCAACACAATTGCGATGATCATCTTGGTCATAGCCAAATTCCCTCACATGCACAAGGTTCGGATCTTTGGTATCAATGGCGATCAGTAAGGCAGTCTAGCAGTCTACTCGTTATAACACTCCAAGTCAAAGGTGACTTCTATTGTATAGGAAAACCAGAAAGGAAAACGGTTATGGATGATGTAATGCTCTTTTGTATCACCAAAACTTTAAGCCTTCGTGAAAAAAAGATGTTGAACAAATAAATAGCTTATCTTTTGTACAGCAATATCGTATGTTCTTTTAGGTCTTTGTTTTCTGAAATGAGCATGATTTTGGTGTTTCGGTACTATCTGCCCTGAACCTTGTTATCTGTAATGGAAGAGAAACTTGTTTAATAGATTTGTATACTTGTATCAGTATTGATTTCATCAAAATCAACGCATTAGCTTCAAATATTGAAACCCATGTCAAAATTTTCATATATTGCATTTGTATCTTGAAAAACATATTTACTGTTTAGTAATTTTATGTTTGTTTATCCTACGTGCTTGAATTGAGTACGAAAATTTTGTGTGCAGAGGAACATGATGGTATTATGTGGCAACTTATTACAGTTATTTTTGACAATCTTGTGTACACATTATTATTGTGAGACTAGGGTAATTTTATTTTTTCTAGTTTATCATTTAACGAATACATTAAATTAGTGTGACATTATCTTAAGCAAGTCTTCCTCTTGTTTTATAGGCTGCCAAGTACTCCTTTTTTTTATCCTTCTCACTTTTCCCGTGTGCATCTTCCAATGCACATATTTGAACTTAATATCTTTCATTATATATTTGTAAAAATTGTAACGATTGAATATTAATAATAAAGTGCTAATTGAGACGAATCAAACAAGACCAAAACGTGATTATATTTTTCTTATAAATTGCAAAAAATTGAGAAGATTCTCTCCAAGTATGAATAGTGTCGAGATTTAAGTGAGAAAGAAAAAAAAAAGGAAGGGGAGTATTCATTAAATTAGCTAACATCTGCGACAGCTTCAGAATGATCATTCAGTCGGACCATACTTGTAATTTGGATCTCTCATTGTGGCCACTTTAACTTTTTTTCTAAAATTTTATTTTCGTTGGAGGAGACCGTCAGAGTATATCCTGTTAGAAGAGGGAAGGGCTTGCCAATTTGGAGGCTTTATTGGATGTGAGAATATCTATGAACACCTAGAAAATGGGAGAATTGGAAAGAGATGTACTTATATTTAGGGCTCGTTTGGTTGGAATTGGGAAGTATAACTCCCCATGAATTTGGATTGTCCATGAATTTTTATTTCCTAGGAAGTACATTTTTTTGTTTGGTTGAACATAGGAAATTCTATTTCCCATGGGAAGTTCCACTTACCTAGGGGGGCCTAGGTAAGTTATTTCCTCCATTTTGTAGGAAATAGAACTTCCTAGGAAGTTCTACTTCCCATGTTTTTGCCAACCAAACAACAACACATATATATTTACTTCCTAGGAATTCTAATTTCCCATGCATTTGAAGGTTAACCAAACAAGCTCTTAGAAAGAATTTGTTTTGCTCTCTAAAATGAGCAGAAAAGATAGTACTATTAAATTCAAGTATATTTGGATGTATAATAAAAATTATAAAGCGATAACCGTTTGTTCCTATTTTTTGAATTGTTCGACATCAAAATTTTCAAGATCATCAAATATATTGGATGAGAAAGGGGTTATGCATTAATATCCTCTCTCCAAGCTCCTTTTTTAACTTCCAAATTAGAATCTAAGTGAATTTTTAGGGCATGTTCTCTTCGGCATAAAACAACTGAACTGAACTGATTGCAACTGAACTGATCTGAATTAAATTATAACTAATAGTAATGATAATAATTTAGCTATCATTAATTTATAATATAAATTAATAAATAAATAACAGTAATAACAATATAATATAATATAATAAACATTAATTAGTATAATATGTTAATATATAATAATTATTATAATAATAAAAATATTATTTAATTAATAATAAATTCATAATAATCAGTTATTAAATAATAATAAATTATCTAATAATAATGATAAAATATTAACTAGTAATAATAATAAACTATTGAATAATAATAAATAAGAATTAAAAAAATAAGAATTAGCAATGATAAATATTATTGAAATGTGTACTTCTTAGGCTTAAATTATCATTTTCAATATAATTAGCAAAATCATATAGAAAAAAAAGAATTAGCAAAATAATAATTAGCAATATTAAAATAATAATAATAATAATATTAATAGTAATAATAATAGTAAAAGCAATAGTAATAGGTGTAATAATAATAATAATAATAATAATAATAATAATATTATTAATTGTAATAATAATAATAATAATAATAATATTATTATTATTACTATTATTATTATTATTATTAATTGTAATAATAATATTAAAATTAATATTAATAATAGTAATAGTAATAGTAGTAGTAGTAATAATAATAATTATAATAATAATAATAATGATAATGATGATAAAATAATCGTAATTGTAATAATAATAATAATTATTATCATTGTTTTATTATCAGAGAAATAAATTAGGAACTGAACTGAACTAAGCTGAATGGAACTGAAATGAAATGAACTGAACTGAATCGATTGCAACTAAACTGAACTGAATTGAACTGAACTGAAAATAAGTTGGGGAGAACATGCCCTTAGGGCTAATAATAAGGAATAAAAAGTTATCTATAGTGTTAGAAATAAGTTTAAAACAAGTTTTTATAAGTGACAATAACTTTAGGTAAGTGTTAATGAATGAGTTGAGTGTATAAATTTATATTTTAGGATATTTACCAATTTTTCGATGGGTAAGTTGAAAATTTATGTTATTGTTAATCATTGTGATATATAAGTAATATATTACATGATGAGTTGATGACTTTAAGATTTGGGAACTCATTATAAATGCCTCTATTATTAATATAAATTATCCTAAAAGTATTATTGGTTCGACTACAAGAATACGCCTCCAAATATAGGTGATAGTGAAACGTTACGAACAAGTCTTTTTATTTCTTTTACAATGTTAAAGAAACTACTATAATTAGACATACAAAACGGTTAATTGAACCAAATAACACGTAATCTTTTGATAATTTCCAACTTAACCACACCATTATAAAGATATAATAATCCTTATATGTAGCTTTTTCAAGGCTATAGTTAACAAATTTTTAACGTTGGTCCGTCATACTTCCAAGTTCTACTCTAATTATCACGTAATTCTAGAAAATCCTAACTTAAAGATTTGTCTATCCTCAAAATAGAAATTTAAACTACTACAAAAAAAAACCCTACCCATCTAAAATTTAGATTACGTTGAAAATAGCTACAATTTCGTCTGCCGCCCCTATATCACTAGTCCATAAACTTTATCCAAATTAAAGTAATTTTTACCATAATCTGAATTAGAGTGTCTTGAGAAAAAGTTTGGTGCACGTGATCTAGAGTTTTTCTCAGGGTGATCTTTGGCTAAAAAACAACATAAAAAAGTTAGCTTTCTTATGATAATGATTTATAACGATATCATATGTGTATGGTAGTATAAAATTTCTATATTATCTACCCCTAAAAAAGCAGACCATATGCCTTTATAAGTACAGTTCATTTGAAACTAATTACTAGATTTCTGTGACTAAAGTATAGAGTTAGTTACTTCGTTATGCTGTAGTATACTTGATCTTTTTATTTTTGTTTAAATTAACTTTTGGTCCTGTAGAATGTGGACTAAAAGTGAGTTGAAGACTCAACATTTTTCATAAACTTTTTCGAAAAAATACAAGGTTTTGGCTTTTTCAATTGTCTGACAAGCTTGAATCCATAATTTTAATTATTACTGTACATAAAAATCTAATAATTGCCAAAAGACAACAAAGCAATAGTGTTAAACTATTAAAACATGGCCGCTAGTAATATTATAAATATATTTTCTTTATGAATGAGAAAATATAATTTCCCATAAGAAAAACAAAACAAAAATCTATAAAGCCGATCAAATACTGACCTAGTGACTTGTGACCTACATCGAATTGGTGAGTTTGAACAAAATTTTCCATAACAAAAAAGCTTTTTGATTTCAAATGAAAATAGTATCATGAATTATAGGAATTGCAAGGGGTCGGACTCGGACCGGATTATGCGTAATCCGAATCCGATCCTACAAGAAATCGGATTTGAAATTCGACCTCAACTCCGACAATCTGAACCCGATCGATGATTGCCTTAATATCCTAACACCGACTCCGAGTTTTCTTCAGCCTCATTTTTTTTTATAGGAAAATCTTATGTATTCGTAACATAATAATTGCAACAAATGGACGTTATTTGTGAGATATAAAATATTCATTTGTTGTAGTTATTATGTTACAGAGGAAGTAGTACAAATAATCTAATTATTACTATATAATATTGATATAAAATAAGATTTGCCTCAAAATCGAAGTCAGGGTATACGTACATAATACATTAACTTATAAAAAAATAAGACTAATTGCTTCAAATTAAAGTCGGAGTTGGAGTCGAAGTCGGACATCCGTTGGAGTCGAATCAGATGAGTTGGATTTTTAATGGTATCCGACTCTGGCCCTCCTCGGACTCAGTGTCGAGCTTTCTAAACGGAGTCGGATTATTTTTTTCGGAGTCGGCTCGGATTCTTTTCTTCGGATCGATCGGATTCGGACTTAATTTTCATCCCTAGTGCCAAACTTGGATTGATTTCTCTTAGCCTATCCCAATACCATTGCATTCTAAATAATGAAATGAGGTTATGAGAATTTTCATGCATGCAAAGATATATAAAAAAAAAAACCTTAGCACTTGATGCATGCAAAGATCAAACTGTCTCGCTAAACTAGAGAACTTAATAAAGTATTGATTGAGCGCTTGGGTAAAAAAAAGAAAAGAACTTGCTAACTCAATTATGTACTTATGCTGTCTTTTGGTTATATAAGCATAGTTTCCAAATATGCTCATCTGACACGGCCAAATATATCACTGCCTAGTATTAGTCCATGATTTAATTTATGATGATGATCTGTATGATAGACCTTCTCGTCCACTAATTTAATTACGCAATTTCTGTCTGTTTGAACAGTCTATATAGCGGTAGTAAGATTGTGACATAAGTAATTAATTTTGCCTATTTTAAGAAACAGCAATTGTTATTGGATGCTCATAATATAAATCAGACCTAGATGACTCCGTAGTGGTAGTAATTATAATGCAGGTGGTGCTAATAATTGCTAATATCTTAAATTTTTCCTTACACCATATTTATAGAGAGGTTAATCGAGTACTATATTCAATTGCAAACGTTAGACAAATTAATGCAACGTATACAAAGAATTTGTGAATTACACTTTTAGTAAGGGGAAAAAAATGCAATCAAAAAGAAAAAGTAATGATGGTTTGATCAACAGGAAAAAACAAAAGAAATGTGTTTTGAGAGTTAAACTATTACTACTTACAGTACTTGTGTAATTGTGTTTAGCAAAAGATGTCAATGCTTTGGACTAAAAAAAAGTACAACACTTTTACAGTAGCTCAAATGTGATCGTCGAGCATTATCTAAACCATAAAATCAATATAACTCTCTAAAAGCTAATAGTATTAGTATATCTAATAAAATTTTCACATCAACCAAAAATAATTAACTATTACATGTAATTAAGTTGTGGAAAAATATATAAAAGCTCATCACTTATTGACATCGAGGTTCCACAATTCCATTATATATATATATATATATATATATATATATATATATATATATATATATATATATATATATATAGGATCCACTGAAAACTAACCTGAAGCTGAAAACCGACATTTTTGCTCATTTTGCAGATTTTTGCTCGTTTTTCATTTTACGATTTTTTTGCTCATTTTACAAACTTTTGTTCATTTTATGTTTTTTGCTCATTTTACGTTTTCGCTCAATTTATAAAAACTTTTGCTCATTTTACAATTTTTTGCTCATTTTATGTTTTTTGCTCATTTTATGTTTTTTGCTCATTTTATATTTTTGCTCAATTTAAGAACTTTTCGCTCATTTTATCGTTTTGCTCATTTTCATAACTTCTTGTTCATTTTATGTTGCATTTTCGGTTTTCAACATAAAGGAGTGGTTTTCACGTGATCCTATTCCTATATATATATATATATATATATATATATATATATATATATATATATATATAGGGGTAGGATCCGCTGAAAACAATTGTTAATCTGGAAACCGAAAACGGGGTAACTTTTAGCAATTTTTGGGTAACTTTTAGCACTTTTAGGGTAACTTTATATATATGTTCAAGAGTAACTTTTAGCACTTTTAGGGTAACTTTATATATATGTTCAAGGGTAACTTTTAGCACTTTTAGGGTAACTTTATATATTTTAAGGGTAACTTTTACCACTTTTAGGGCAACTTTATATATTTTAAGGGTAACTTCTTTTAGTGTAACTTTGATTATAGTTAAACCTATGCGGGATTCGAACCTACATCGTTGTGAATTACACAATGCTCTACCAATTGAGCTAATAGGTTGTATGAAATTCGCCAAAGATATGTGAGAGAGAGGAGGTAACAAATAGCTTTAAAACAACAACTAATAACAATATTTGGGAAACTAATAAAACACATATTATGCTATACCATAATGAACAAGATAAAAATAACAAAGAGGACGCCAAAAGCATAAAACTAGACATTACCACATGAAACGAAAGATTTTGAAAATTAAAATTGCAAGAAGATTGATTGCATATCAGTCAAAGTTACTGTTATAATGCTCAAAGTTACCCTAAAAGTGGTAAAAGTTACTCTTATAATATATAAAGTTGTCCTTGGAATATACAAAGTCATCCTTAATATAATATAGTTACCCCAAACTGGTAAAAGTTACCCTTAAAATATATAAAGTTGCCCTTGAAATACATAAAATTATCCTTAATATAATCTAGTTACCCTAAAACGGTAAAAGTTACCCTTAAAATATATAAAGTTCTCTAAAAGTGGTAATAGTTCTGCTGTTTTCGGTTTTCGATTAAGAAATGTTTTTCGAAGATCCTTATTCCTATATATATATATATATATATATATATGAATAAATTATATACTGTAGTTATCATGTTACAATATAATGTGTGAATTTAGGTCTAAACATGATCTGATATCCACTTTCTCGTGGACTAAAAAGGAGTGATTAAATTATTCAAGTTGGACTATTTGATAAAATTAACAATAAAGATAATTCAACTTGGACTTAGCTGGAGAAATTCTTCAAATCAAAGGCCAACGGAGCATAAAAAAAAGGTAGGTTTTTTTAAGACTCTTAACTGCAAAGGAACATACTTTTTCTTATCAAAAAAGTTAGAGACAGAAAAAAAAAATAAGAGAACAAATAAAGCTTTATTCCCAATTTGATGTGAAGAGACAATAGCGTTGATGAACGTGTTTATGATTTGGTGAAGATCTTACTAGTACTCAGTTGTATTCAGTGAATCACTGCTTTACATATAGATGCGTTTTTAAAATATATATTATTTATAATGTTATGTTGTTTCTAAAAGTGTCGTTCTTACTCCATATGGAAAACAGCTCAAATTTAGAGCCCTTATACATTGAGCATCACAATTTATATTAAAATGTCATATTTATATTGTTTTGAAACCATGATGGCATGACATAATTAGTTTCAAAAGCAATAAATCCTGATTTTCCCTTGCTTTAAAAATGGCACTCTGGCCTCTTAATTTCTCTCAATAATAATATTAGGAAAATGATATATGTAACCGTAAGGACTACATATAAACATTATATACAATTCCTTAAGTCCACTAAAAAAAACATTTCCTTAAGTGGTATTATTTGAGTAATTAATGAACATTCATTTCATAATAACATTAATACTTCTTTTTTTCCATTTTATCATTACATGAATTCACTTTTTCTGTCTAGCTATTTCTTTGTTTTTGTATTTTTTTTTCAATAAATGTTGATTAAGTTTATTGTCAAAGGTGGTAATATTTTAAAAAGAAAAAAGAAAACAAAGAGGTTACCAGAGAACAAAGAATAAAAGCTTTCCCTATCTTCTGGTCAAAAAGCAGAAACCCACCACAAGAGGCACACATCATATTTCCACCATCAAAGAATATTTTATACTAAGGCGCTCCACCATCTCCATAAAACATGTAAAATAACCTGAAAATAATTTCATCATTAGTATAATCAATTAATTATACAATTATTTTTTCATTATATGAAAGCAATTATATACTACTATATCATAAAATCGTTATTTTCGTTTTTCAAGGCACACATTTGATCATTTATATATGTGAATACATAATAATAAAAAAATTAGAATTTTGTGATTTGAATAATACATATTGAGATAATGAGCAAAAAATACTAGTTAATTTAGATGAATTATAACTTTAAAAAAGCAAATAGGCAATCCTTGAGAATTGGGAGATAGAGAATGGATCACAAATTAATGCTTCCTCAATTTCTTTTTACTTATAACAATTTAACTTTTATGTTAACCAATGCATAACTTCAATCATTAATACCTTTACTTATTAATAATTAAATATTATAAAAAGTAGATATTCTAAAAATATATATTGACACGAATTTAACAAGATCCACATAAATATGTTTTTCCTTAACTATAAAACACCAAATGCAAAGCTAAGTAGAGTTTTTTTTTTTGAAATAAAAAATTAATTCATTGATTCAAAGTCATACGACATCTACAATAGAAGTAAAAACTAAACAAATACATATCAAAATGAAATAAATACAATTCTAATATGACAAAACCACGATCGTTGAGTAGATCTAACAATTCTGAAAACCCTCATCTTTCACATCTTTGTCTGATGCAGCCTTCTGCAAGGGGGTTTATCGATCTTTTGTAGTTTTGAAGTAGAACTGGAATTCAAGTGATTGTAAACGAAGTACTGACATCTGTTGCAACCCCGCACAAATTTCAATCAACAAATCAACCTCTTGAATTACACAAAAAATCCAAAAACGAAGTCTCCAAACTCTCACATGGAGAGAGATAAAACCCAATATATGGGTAGATATAACCCAATAAATGGGTAGAAAAACTCTCAATTGGAGAGAGACTGAAGTTTATTAGAAACATTAACATCAAAAACTAGTAACAAAAGGAGAAAAGGGGCTTACCACCGCCCAAAAGGGTGGCGGTAGCCCCTAGGTTGAAAATTAGGGTTTTGTGGGAGAGGAAAGAGAAGAGAGAAAAATAGGGAGAGGATTATGAGCTATAAGCTAAGTAGAGTTGATGAATAATGTAAAAGGCAAACCATTGCAAATCAAAAGAAACTGAGGAAGTATTGCTTTAGAATATTCATAAAATAAGTTATATAATAAAGAAAAACTATACATTATACGAAAATACATTTAAGTTCTATAATTATGTACAAAAATTCTTACATATAGTGAATCTTATCTATACCAAACGCTGATTTTTGCTCATAAGCTCTTTTGAAGAAGAAAATGAGGAAAAAAATAAATACGTACACTACGTAAAACAATATACATTTATAATACAAAGTTACAATAATTTTTTGAACAGAAAACTTGGGGAAGTAGTAGTATACTAAAAATACTAGCTAGGAACATACGTCAAAACAAACCCCATCTCTTAGGCCATCTCTCTTACATCATAAAGTGAGAGGCCTACACATAAAGCCATAACACAAACAATCACAAACATTCTTTCTTGCACAATTAAGTCCATTTGCAGACAAATTAAAAAGAGCTGATTTTCTCTCTCTTTCTCTTCCTTCTTTTTCCATCCCAAAAGACATCATCTGCTAGCTTTTATCTTCACCTTTTTAATTTCCTTTGGATTCATGGATGCTGCTCAATGGCCACAGGTATGCATATATGTGCATATATTCATAACCTATGTTACTTTTTGTTTTTAATCTTATGTTTTAGTTCTGATAATTAAAGAGTTTGGTTTTCTTTAGGTTAAACTTGAAAAAAAAAACCCAAAAGATCCACAAAGTGCTTTTCAAAAAAACCCTTTTTGGTGAAATTTGGTTGTATATGCATGAAACTTTTCTTTGAAAGATGTTTAATGGAGTCATTTCTATGTCTCTCTTCCCTTTTCTATCTCTTTTTCTTCCCCTTTTTTCTTTATTGTTTGTTGAACTTTCATGTTTGTTCTTGAAACATGTAAAAGTTTTCACTTTTTCTTTTTCCTTCCCCTAGCTAAACCCTTTTTGGTTATGTAATAGTAGAGAGATGAAAAGGGTGTTTAGAGAAAAAGGTAATATTTAGTAATTATTGTGTGTGTTTATTTGTTCTTTCTTTTGTGATCTCCTTTTCAATTCAATCTCAAAATCAAAAAGCTAATAACACTATACCATAACATAAACTTTGGTTTATATGTTTCAAATCTCAACTTTCTGGTTATTACATACGCACGCACGCACGCGCGCACACATACACACTTCTGATCTAAAAGTCTGCTAGTCCTTGTTTGTTATTGTTCATAAACTCAATTTTGTTATAGTAGTTGTAAGATGTTCATCACTTTACACCTTACTTTGCAACTTTTTAAATTTCTTTGGTCTCTTACTTTCTCTTTTCTTGCTTGTGGGGATAGCAACAAGTAGCTGGTTTTTCAAGGCCAATGGAAGAAATACAAATACCAAATAACAACAATAACAATAGTCCTACAAATATCAATAATTCAAGGACTACACAAGTGGTGGGAGATCAAAGAAGAGCAAGACCTCAAAAAGATCAAAACTTGAATTGTCCAAGGTGCAATTCTACCAACACCAAGTTTTGCTACTACAACAATTATAGCCTCACTCAACCAAGGTATTTTTGTAAGACTTGTAGAAGGTATTGGACTCAAGGTGGGTCTCTAAGAAATGTTCCTGTGGGTGGAGGTTCAAGGAAGAACAAAAGATCTTCATCATCATCATCATCAAATCCATCATCAGCATCAATCACAAACCCTAATAACCCTACTAATAAGCTCATCCCTGATCTAAACCCACCAAGTTCCTTGTCACACCTAATCACTGCATCTCAAAACCCTAAATTCCTTGAAGGCCAAGATCTTAACCTTGCTTTCCCTATGCAAGGTATTTTTCAACCTAATAACAATGAAAATCATGAGCCTATTAATATAATGAACTCTAATAATAATAATAATAATCTCTCTTCTAGTACTACTAATAATACATGTAGTACAACCACTTCTTCAACTCCAATTTCAGCTCTTGAGCTTCTTAGAACGGGGATTGCTTCTAGGGGAAGCTTGAATCCTTATGTTCCGATGCCGATGCCGGATTCTAATACACTGTATCCATCAGGGTTCCCTAATTTGCAAGAATATAAGCCTAATATGAATCTATTCTCATCGCCCGGTGATCATAATAATAATGTGGGATCAGGTGATGCTGCTAGGCTTTTGTTTCCTTTTGCTGATATGAATAAGCTTGCTAGCTCAACACCATCAACAACTCCTCATCATCATCATCATCAACATCATCAACATGAGATTAATGATGATCAAAGCAAGGGAGGAAATGATCATCATCATCAGCAGCATCATAACCATCATCATCAAGGCCCAACAACTGGGTATTGGAGTGGTATGTTAGGTGGTGGAACATGGTAAAAACTTAATTAGGAGATCAGAGCATATATTTTTCTTTTCTTTTCTTTTTATTATATGGTTGTTTGGGTTTTTTTTTTTTAAACTAACATATAGTATATAGTTGTATTTGATCACATTATTCATGTAATAGTTTTTGGACCTATTTTTTTTAGGGTTTTGGGGTTTTTATTGTTATTTAAAGGGTTCTTATTAGTTTAGAGATAGAAGAAGAGGTGAATATATGACTGTATATCTTTTAACTTCTAGATCCATGGCCTATATTCATACCTTCTTCTATATATCTAAAACATCAAGGAAAACCCTTTAATCAATCATCTGTATCATTTTTATTCTCAAGTACTTGATCTATTACTAATGGAGTTTTTAGCTTTGGAAACTGCTATTTATGGTTTCAATTTAAAACTTTGTAATATGAAGTTATTGTTTCTTTTCTTAGCTTAAATACTCTTATTCAAATTACTAATTATTCATATATATATTCGAGAAGTACCACAGTTAAAATTAGATAAAATTTATATAAAATTGTCTGCTTAGGATAACTTTTTTAATTACAGTTTTTTAGAATCAACTTTTAAGGTGTGACAATAAGTTAGAGTGAGATGGCCAAGACTGAAAATTAGGCTGATAAACAATTTAAGATTTGGTTACTTGTAAGTTGTAATTACCAATGTGGCATTCCTTCTCTCTCAATGTTGGAAGTGTCAGGTCTGACATCTTTATCCATTTTGGGGGCAGGGGTTGAGAGAATCTTCCAGCCTTGAAAACCACTTCCATGAAGCCAATAAGAAAGAGAATCATATTATCTTACACTTACCATCTCCTTTTTGGGATGTTTCATAATACTTGCGACATTTCCCTTATTGACAAGTTATTATATAAAGAAAATTTTATACTTCCTCCGTTCCATAATAAGTGAAACATAGGAATTGGGCACAATATTTAATAAACATCACTTTCAAAAGCTAAAAAGTCATAAAATACCCTTTACATTATCAAAAGGAGGAGAGAGAAAAGCAAACCACACAAGTTTGTGATGGGTACTCTTGTCATTTTGTCACTTTCTTTTTTCCATTTAAGGTATGTTTCACTTATTTTGAAACGTTCTAAAATAGTAATAAGTGTTTTATTTATTGTGGAACGGAGGAAGTATTATATTATTTAAGCACATGGGTTATGTTTCAATCACTCTCCTCTTCCTTGATTTATGTGTCGTTTGCCAATGTTACATACTAAGAAACCGTGGAAGTATATGTAGCTGGAATTTATTAAAGTTAGATTATTTTTGATTATTTACATGGTGTGGCACTGTGCATACAATTGCAGCTTAGCTTGTTGTGCCCATTATCTCAAATGAAATCTATGTCTTATTATTATATACTAAATCAAGGGTCATTCAACTTTTTCTTTGGTAAAAGACATAGACTCCACATATATATATTCTGTTTCAGTAAATAATCCTTGGGACTAAGATTTTGCTAGGAAGGGGTGTCGAACCCTAATCAACTGCCTTAGAGTCAAAGATAGCTACCATTATGTAAGCTAATTAATCTTGCAAGGACAAAGGTCATCCAACTTACTCAACTATATAGTTAAACAATTTTTTATTATCTTCAATTCAAATCCAAGCACTAAGATATAAATAGGAATAGTGAGCTAGCAAAATGCATAGCATTAATCCATTAATTAATTAATTTAATCAATTATAAAGTTTACCTGCCTCAACAAAAGCTCACCTAATCACATCATATTTCATGTAGTAGAGGACCCAATTTTTAAATTTGGCCCATCATATCCATGAATGTTCATCATTATTGCATGTTTCTTAGTCCCCCCTTCATTGCTTTAGTTAATAAATAATGACTTGTATTACTACTATGATTACTCAAAAGATAAAGGTAAAAAGAAAATCTGACAAACCCACTTTTCTTTGGTCTCAAGAGGTCCACCCAAACATTCCCTCTGGGTAGGCGTGCTCATTAATAATTCCCTCCACTTTGAGTCAATTTACTTACTCTTTGCAATTTGCATATACTTTTAAAACAATTTGAAGAATTCTTTATCAAAAATTCATATATCTTTGAATTGTTTTGGTTGGATTATGAGATATATGGAGTTCAAATATCTGTCAGACCAATCTACAACTACCTTTCTAAGGTAGAAGTTCGAATTGCTAGGCTTGTAAGGTTGACCAAAAAAATTTCTTTAACAACATATAGAATGCATTATGTACATACTAGTACATAGTAGTTGGTGAAATGTCTTTGACCATCAAATTTTAAATAAAATGGACATATAACAATTTTAAGGTATTAAAAGTTAACTACTCCATACAAATATATTAGTGGTCACTCCTTTAGATTAAAAATTAACTACATTATGATAATAAATTATTGTAAGAAGATTTTTTTTCCTACTCAACGAATAGTAAAAATTTATAACCCAAAAACTTTAAAAAAATAAAAAGAACATATGTATTATTATATCCCCGATATTCTTTACAAAGAAAAAAATACTTATGTCAAACAAACTAACATAGATCAATGAAAACAATACTTTTTTTAAAAAAGATACACCACAAGTATAGTAATTAAATCCTTTTCCTTATAGGTTTTCTCTAAGCAATCTAGTGATACAAGTAAATCAAACTAGATATCAATGTTCTTCATAATATCATATGCAAATATCAGTGTGCTCCAGATCTTTAAAAGTGGAACGTAAATTTTGGTACGCAAATTTACATTTTTCTACCAGTGATGATATCATATGCGGATTGAATATGCCATGAGAAGTGATCATATAATAAAATATAAGATATCATGTATTGAACTATGTTGCATTGTCCTATTTAACTCATAGTATATGACAAATAGTCTAGTATGAGAACTTGAAGTATATTTTATTATTAAGTAGATTATTATTCTAAATACGCTTATTATTATTCTAAATACGCTTACTTACAAAGACGCACATCTAGTGTAACATAAAAGAAATGCATATATTGTTTAGTCCAAAAGAGTTGCAAATTCAATTTAAAAAATATGCACATTTATTAATTGGAAATTAAAGCAGTCAAATCCTTCTCACATGTTACATTTCAGCTCCTTATGTTTCGTAATTTTTTTTTATTCTTACTTCATTTCATAAAGTTCTTCACTATTTTATTTCATTTCATATTTGGTTCTTCATCGAGTAATTACTCATATAATCGCCAAATTAATCCATTTATTGTAACTATGTTTCTATCCAACGTTTTACACTAATTACCTCCTTATCTTTAGTTTGTTTCTTTTGCTACAAAAAATTGGGAATGTCTCTTTTTTAGGGGAAAAAAAATACGTCTTAAACAATTTTTAATGGAAGATAAGATTTTACTAGAAGTCAGGAAGGATCACAGGCTCTTGATGATTTTCACACATAAACTATTTCTAGTTCTACATTTGCTCCAATCAGAAATCGGAAGGATAGCATCGTTAACGCGCTCTTGGGCGAATTTTAATATTGTTGTTTACTTAGAAACGAATGTTACAACTTTCAATATTTCATACCTGATTTCATTTTTGGACAAATCTTCAAAGTAGAAACATATGGCAATAAACAAGTGAAAAAAATATATATAACTTTGACGAACTTATAAGATGAAACAACCGCCTTGAAACCTAGTTTAAGATTACTCCTTCAATGTTCAGTTTTAATTTTTTTTTTTATCGAATAGTATATATAGATCTCAATTCTGTTGCGATCTCTTACGTACAATATATTCGCACTCCTAGAATGAAATGTTTGTTAAATGTGTGTATGATAGTGAGTAAACCGGGTGATTCTCCCAATCACGTATAGGATACGATTTCCTTAAGTAATTTACGATCCACTATAATCAACGAGTTATTACACGGTAACACCTATGAGATACGAAGAAGAAAAACTAATAGGACTATTCCTACAAGTTTGTATGTTGAATTATCTCGATAACACAAGAAGAATTCTAGGAAAACCTCTCTAAGCAAGTATGAGAATAAATAGATGTAATCATCTACATATGAATATGTTAGTTTATGATGTATAACAAGCAACACACGTGGAATGGTCCCACATCGATAAAAGAAGAGATGGGTTCACTTTATAATGCAAATTACTCCCTTATAAATATATTTTAAGGTGGAGCACTCGTTTGCGCGTTGTGACTTCTCTCCTTATGATGGGTTTAACGAATATAATACACCCCCTCAATATTATAGGGAAGATACAGATATAAAAAAAGTTTTCGAAATAAGGTGTTGTTTAGCACCAAAAGACACCAGAAAAACGCAAAATATTGCGCTTTTTGGCACCAAAGAAAATGGTGGTAAGTGAAAATGGTATATATTGAACACTCGGTGTTTAGATAGGAGTACTAGGCAAGACATAGTGGTGGTTGTAACTTGTAAGGAGGTACAAAAGGCTGATGAGAGAAGGGTGGGTGGTTGACATAATAGCAGTTGCGGATTATAATTGCTATAAGCAATTACCTCTATAATCTTTTTTACCCCTTGTAAGTTGTAAATAGATGAAGATGACATTATGTAGTTTGACTATTATGGAATACTTATTTGTCTTGGGCCTTGGCAGTAAAATCATCATGTGGGATCAACTACAAATTATAAGAAGAATGCATATATTAAAAGAAGTTCCATCATATCAATGTCAATAATTCTCAAAAGGAGAAACGTATTCATTTACCTCTAGACATTTGCCATTGAAACTAGATTTCACAAAACATAATCATCATAAACCCAAACTTAAAATAGACCACATGCCCCCCAAATTGTTTTATTGTTTGATGCTGGGGGCTAGCAGTCACCCATAGTCTCTTATCGATCCTATTTATCTGATTTTGTCAAAAGTAGTGTGAGATTTGATACCCATTGTAAATCCATGAGAAATCCAACCAACCAATCCATTCCATCATCTCTAAAATAGTAGCAAGAACAAGACTCTCTAAAACCCTACACAGAGAGCGCAGAAATCTAACAAATGGAGAGATTTTTTTTTGGTGTTAGAGAGCGACTAAATACAATGATCTATATGAAAAAATAATTATTGAAAGTAAATCATGCGATAACTAGGCGAGGTTACAAAAACATTGAAAACAACATATATATTGACCTTATCACCGGATAAACAATAAAAGCTCTTACAAAATCCAATAATGAAAGATAACTAGGGTTTTGAGAGTGAGGATGAGTGCGGAACAGAGTAAAAGTAGTTACATGAAAACTCATAAGTAAGTATTTCCTCTGTTCTGAAATAAATGAAACGCTTCTTTATTTTATATGAGAACTTTTTTAAAGAAACGTTTCATTTATTTCAAAACTAAGATAATATTAGATTTTTACTTTAGATAAGTATCACTTGAGGGTTTTGAGAGTGAGGATGCGTGCGGAACAGAGTAAAAGTAGTTACATGAAAACTCATAAGTAAGTATTTCCTCTGTTCTGAAATAAATGAAACGCTTCTTTATTTTATATGAGAACTTTTTTAAAGAAACGTTTCATTTATTTCAAAACTAAGATAATATTAGATTTTTACTTTAGATAAGTATCACTTGAGGCCAAATCTTCTCTAAAGATAATTTAGTCACATGTCACGAGTGAAATATATGAACCTTATTCTGGGCCTGGTGGTCAACTTTCAAGATAATTTCACGATTTGAGTCGACATAAGCAGACAAATTGAAGCAAAGGTAGGACCATATTGCGAAAAATTTGCGGTAAGAATTGAGAATATTGAAATTGTAATTCTAATTGTAAATTAGCGTCCTTGTCTTTGTGAAGGGGTGTTTGAATTTTGATATCATGTTTAAGACTGATGGTGAATTGGTGATGGCGACTTAATCCAATTAATTCACCCCACAAACTGCCAAATACGGCAATATCCCACTTCTCCATCTACTTGACCCTATGGTCCTACCTTTTGTGTTCTGTCAACTCTTTTTCTTAAAAAATTTAGTAGCAATAGATTTCATTTTGAGATAATAATTAGTAGCAATATTAACTCCTTTTTAAGAATGTCTACTTTGGCAATATACACAATTACAGCTTTGTAGAATTTGAGAAACTATGTTCTCTTTTCATTTACATTGCCTATATGGCAATAATGTAATTCGCCGACAATATGAAGAGCTTTATCCCATAAACCATCTAAAATTACCCAAGGGAAACATATGTCTGCGTACAAATAAGATGGCGAGGTGAAAGTTTCCCTTTAATGACAGCATCAATCATTTCAAGCTAGCCAGATACTCTATATTTGATACTCATATAGATAGAAATGTGAGGGCTTCTTCGATCATCCTAACAATAAAAAAGGAAAAATATGAGATTGGGTCTATCCCCTAAGGAAGGATGACTCCGAAACTTAAAGAGGAGATACATAGTAACTTTGTAGACTTGTAGTAAATACCATTCTTCCACAATTTCCATATAAAAGCCTACATCAAGAACGAGTATTAATTAAGAGACTAGAGTAACCAGCAAAACTATCTAAATCATATTTCATGTTTATTTTCCTCATTACTTAGTTATTTGTGCATTAAGTGTACACTTTTCCAAAACTAATTTTTTATAATCCTATTTTTTTTCCTTATTAATTGGGATTTTTCAAAATTTAACTTTTTACTAATATGTAATGAAAAATAAATAATTGTCCACTAATTATCAAATGTGGAAAGTCAAAAATGTTGCAAAAAATACGCTGGGAATATTTTTATCATAGTCATAAACCGTTTAATAAGTGATAATATTACTGAATATAAATCTCTTAAGAGCTTCGATGCTACTTAACCTCAAAAAAAAACATTTCATGCAAAACAATATAGTCCTTAGGAGTTAGGACAGTAGTAATTATCTCAACCCTAATTATAGTCCATCTTGAAATTTACGTCACTCCTAACATCCTTCCAAGGTTGGGTGATGAATATCAAATCTGAATTGAAATTGGAAGGGAAGTATCCTGGTCTATCAAATGGAATCAAGAAGCTTGTAGATGACACTCAAAAACGTTGTTTTACCAAAGCAAAATGCTGTAACACCGACTTAATTTATAGAGGAAAGAAAGAGGGAATTGATTCTATCTTTCCAACCATTTGTGGACGTTAGTGGTGGTGGTCCATATTGGTCACACAATGAATTAATGTACCATATACAGCACACACAGGATAAGACATTATTCCCGTTAAGCGTAAGCTGCCCACAACTCCAGGTCTCCAAGTACAAATAGTAGTACTCCCGCTATTTATTTTTTTATCTTCCTCGCTTGGAATCTTAGCAATATTCATATATAGGGATGACGATGGATCGTGGGACCGACCCGGATCCCTTTTTGGGATCTGGATTCCAAAATTTCGGACTCGTTGGATCCCAGTGGGATCCGAGTCCTATTGTCGGGAATGCGGATCCTGGCCCGGATCTGATCCCAAGACAATCATCAATCTTTATCTGATATCCACGAAGACAATCATGTACTATATGCCCCTACTTATAGCTAGAAGATCAATAACTAATAGTTCAATATATATGTACCCTAATCTTCCCTTTCTTTAAAAAAAAAAAAACTGGCTATGTTTGTTTTTCCGGAATCAATATTATCAAACCACTGGTTACTAGTGCCATGTCCATAACATATCTAATATCATTTGCTACTACCTAGGCAACTAGCTAGACTAGTCTAATGGAGCCCATTTTCGACTGTGTCATCAAAGAAGTGCGAAGATGTTAGTTATCTGATATCCACTAGAATTTGCTTTAGATATTGGAATTTAGCAATTTGTCAACCAGTAGTCTTCTGCAACTATTTCTCCTGAACAAATATCCCCAATTACGATGATTGGATTTTTGCTGAGAGAGTAGATAAGTAAACAAAGAATATACCTCCTCCGTTTTTTTTTTTTGATCCATTGGAGCCACGAAGGCCGTATAAAGTACAAAGTACAAAAAAAAAACCCTAGCCTCCTCCTCTCCCTCTCTCCTCTTCCTCCAAAAAAACCCTAATTTTTTCTTTTAGTTTGGGGCTACCATCATCCTTTCGATGGTGGTAAGCCCTGTCTTCTTTTTCTTCTAGTTTTAATTGTTTTTGTTATTAATAATATTCCATTCTCTCTTTTTTTGAGAGTTTTCTATCCAATTTTGGGTTCTTTCTCTCTCTCTTATGGGAGTTTGGAGTTTAGTTTTAGTCTCTTCCCACGTGGAAGTTTAAAAATTGGTATGAGAGATTGTTCCTATTGGTTGAAGTTCAAGACCATCAACATCGAAGTATTGGAAATTCGGATACGGTCAACCTGATTAAATCAAGAATTTTCTTCCCCAAACTATGTCAGAATGATAGACTTCCCCATCAATAGGCTGCGTGATTCAAGAAATACAAGGGGCTTGTTTGTATTGCTCGATCCGGTTCATTGTAGTTTCTTCGAAGACGAATTTGATTTGATCTTGTGTGATTATATCTTGTTTTTCTTTAATACTTATTGTAGATCTTGGTTTGGCGCTTCATTTAATGAAATTTCTCTTTCAAAAAAAAAAAAAAAACAAAGTACAAAGAAGGGGAAGGGGAAGGGGGATTCGAACCTCGCGACCAATCGTTCACAGCACCTCAATCTTTACCACTAGGCCAAGACATCCTTGGTTTCCTCCGTTTTTTATTAATAGTGGATATTGTAACACTTAGACTTTTAACATTTGCTAACGTACCATTTGATCTTAATGTCTTTCGTTATTTACTACTAGCCTTTTGTGCACGCGATGCGTGCGATGATATTTTTAGGCCTAATACTAAGTAGTAAACAAACTGAAAATGCAAGTTAGTATTTAAGTTCACCTCCATTTTGTGAATAAGATTCTTCCATGTTCTTTTTATGTTTTTATTCATTTTTGTGATTTTGAATAGTTTTTTGTTTCTCAAGTCTTATATGTGCATGTTCTTTTATAATCAGTATGATGTTCTTACTAAATATCGTCATGTTCTTTTTTTGTGGTTTTATTCTTTTTTGTAATTTATAATAGTTTTTGATTTCTCGCAGAAAAATACAAAATGTTGTAAAGTTTTAAGTTGTGAGAAAAATTATAAAAGATTATTTCCCACAAAAAAAATAGTACATAAAAATTTTGTTTTCACATATTATCCTTTTTCTTAAGGGATTAATATGTTCCTTTACTAATTAATTATGTAGTGTTCTTTTCATATAAATATTATATTATAATTTAACTTGCAATATACTTTTTTTACATAATTAGTGAAAAGTGGTTTGTTAGTGGAAAATTGTGATAGTAATTCTTTGATTTAGATAAGAGTAGTTTCTTTTTTTATCCACATGATGCGTTAGTAGTTAAGGTGATAGATTGAAATTCCTTCCAAATGAATCATGATGGGTTGGTTTGGGTTATTTTTATTTTGAGCAATAAAACTTGTGCACTGCCTGTCTGCTTTAATTTAGGAGGATTTTTTTTAAAAAAAAATCTTGCTTGTTAACCGGGAACAGTTGGTCCATATACTTATTTGCCACTTAAATCGGTGAAGAGTGAAGACCCATCAGACCAACAAAAAAACATTTCTCCAACTATTCATTCTCTCTCTCCTCTCAGTGTATAATTTCAGTACTTTTCTAACATTCATTCTCTCTCTCCTCTCACTACAAATCTACAACCTATATTTTGAAGGAACCTAATTCATATTTGAAGGAACCCAGTTCATCCAAGTACGCAATATACAATAACAAAATCAGACGTTTCAAGTCTTAAGCAGTAAATCTAATTTGCGAACAACATCAAAGAAATACATGCAACAATAGATTTTCAAGTCAACGTCAAAGAACAACATCAAAAAATCAAGCATTTCAATTCAAGTCTTAAGTAGCAGTAGATCTAATTGGGTCGATTTTGTAACAAAGAAAGGTAATTTCTTAAATCATGGATTTCAGTAATTTCTCTATGATCCCAAAATTGTAACCGAAAAGTATAATACAATTTCAGTTTTTTTTCCTTGTCTAACTTCTAAATTCTGATTTCACAAATTGATATTTAAAAAATTTCATCATTTTAATTTTTCTCCTTTTCTAAATGTTCACACTTTGAGTTTCAATTATATTTGAAATGAAATTTTAAATTTTTCATACACAATTTGATTTTGCATGAAATGGTCATTTTAATTTTTCTCCTTTTCTAAATTTTAACACTTTGAGTTTCAATTATATTTGAAATGAAATTTTAAGTTTTTCATACACAATCTGATTTCGCATGAAATGGTCATTTTTAATTTTTCTCCTTTTCTAAATTTTAACACTTTGAGTTTCAATTATATTTGAAATGGAAAAAAAGGTTTGATATTGTTTTGTTTTTCAAAATTTATTTATGAACATGGATATTTTGCAAAAGTTTTGGGCAAAAATTTTATATTGGAATTTTTTTAAAAAAGAACTAAATTTGCAACTTTTTCATCAGTGTCATAAATGAATCAAATTTCATACACATCTTGTTTTCTGATTTTATATGAAAATGAATCAAATTTAAGTCTAATTATATAAAAGCCCTTTTCAACTAATTGCTATTATCTCCATTTTTTCAACTACATAACAGTCGACTAATGTGATATAACTTTAAAGATTAAAAGAATTATGTACCTGTTTGAAAGTTCACAAATCGCCGACCGACGAATGTGTGATATCACTGTCAAAATCTTATGTTTTTCTCGATTTGTGTTTATAGGTAATTTTTGTGAGTATGTAATTGTGAATGGTTATTGAGAACAATGATTTATAAGTGAATTTTGTGAATGTTTTTGTATGTATTGACGTCCTAGTATATTAGTTTTAGTTTGTAAGTTAATTTTTAGTTTTTGTAAAGTTTCCTGATCATTTGAGTGATTTGTAAAGTTTCCTCATATAAGTGATTTATGAGTGATTGTTGAAAATTAATTTCGGTGGCTTTGTTTTGACCCCCATTTTGGTATTGAGATTCCTTTTTGTAATTTAGAAAGGAAAGGGGGCAAAATTGTCAGTTCAAAAGAGGACACCGTTGCTTCCCCCTTCCCTTATGTAATAGAGATATGTAGAAGGATTATGTTGTTAAGATTGTATACATACATTGAGATCGTAAACAAAGAACATCTTATATACTAAAATTTTATATATATGCCCTATATACAGATACATAGTAGTCAAAAGTTATGGACAAATTAAAACTATAAAACTAGTGAAAAAAACAAAGCATTTTAACAATTTAAGAAAATGAAGGTACTAATTTATGGGTCGACCCACGGTTGCACAAACCTTGAGTAGATCTCTCTCACAATTTTCTTTGAAAAGTTCCTAGGACTATATATCTTATTTAGGATTAATAAATTACTGAGTTGAGCAACTTTTAAAGTAAATAAAAACTATACGATTATTCGGCAAGGTATTCTCTGAAGTCTGAACTATAACATAATATAATTTTTACATTGTCTTCAATTTCGTATATTTACCGTATACAACACATAATAAATAAAAAATCGTCACTAATGAATTTACATGAGTTTATGTTCAAGCTAAATAGCATGTCTGATCAGACATAATAGCAAATATATATGAGCTGGATCCTGCCTTACAAAGTTACAATGTCATCGGATTACTCAGACGTAGTCATTGATGCATAACATGTTATCTCATTGAACCCGTGTGTAGCCTATACTATACCTTGAGATTGAATCTTAATACTTGTTTATAAACTATTAAAATAACGTGATCTCACCCAAAAATTAGAAAAGAAATTTTAAGAAATTAAACTAATTGAAGTTGACGATATGGCCTTGTGTAATGCTTCATGAGAGTAATCAGAGTATGAATTACGTTCAAGTTTTCTAACGTTTAATTTTTGGAGAATTAACTTTCAACTATGTGAGTGGGCCTGGCCGAAATTGCGCACACAAGTGATCGAAGAGAACTTCGAGCCCAATGGTTTATTATTAGGTAGTCTGGCTCGCAAGTTGGCTCGGATGTATTTGTGATTGTTGGATTGGACCTCAATGTACTATGAGAATAACTTTGTCTTATGAAAAAAACATATCTTAAGTCCAACTAAAGCAATTTACTAAACCTTCTTTATGAGGAGATTAAATAACACAATCTCATTGTTTATGTTATACTAGCCTTTTGTGCACGCGATGCGTGCGATGATATTTTTAGGCCTAATACTAAGTAGTAAACAAACTGAAAATGCAAGTTAGTATTTAAGTTCACCTCCATTTTGTGAATAAGATTCTTCCATGTTCTTTTTATGTTTTTATTCATTTTTGTGATTTTGAATAGTTTTTTGTTTCTCAAGTCTTATATGTGCATGTTCTTTTATAATCAGTATGATGTTCTTACTAAATATCGTCATGTTCTTTTTTTTGGTTTTATTCTTTTTTGTAATTTATAATAGTTTTTGATTTCTCGCAGAAAAATACAAAATGTTGTAAAGTTTTAAGTTGTGAGAAAAATTATAAAAGATTATTTCCCACAAAAAAAATAGTACATAAAAATTTTGTTTTCACATATTATCCTTTTTCTTAAGGGATTAATATGTTCCTTTACTAATTAATTATGTAGTGTTCTTTTCATATAAATATTATATTATAATTTAACTTGCAATATACTTTTTTTACATAATTAGTGAAAAGTGGTTTGTTAGTGGAAAATTGTGATAGTAATTCTTTGATTTAGATAAGAGTAGTTTCTTTTTTTATCCACATGATGCGTTAGTAGTTAAGGTGATAGATTGAAATTCCTTCCAAATGAATCATGATGGGTTGGTTTGGGTTATTTTTATTTTGAGCAATAAAACTTGTGCACCGCCCGTCTCATGCTTTAATTTAGGAGGATTTTTTTTTAAAAAAATCTTGCTTGTTAACCGGGAACAGCTTGGTCCATATACTTATTTGCCACTTAAATCGGTGAAGAGTGAAGACCCATCAGACCAACAAAAAAACATTTCTCCAACTATTCATTCTCTCTCTCCTCTCAGTGTATAATTTCAGTACTTTTCTAACATTCATTCTCTCTCTCCTCTCACTACAAATCTACAACCTATATTTTGAAGGAACCTAATTCATATTTGAAGGAACCCAGTTCATCCAAGTACGCAATATACAATAACAAAATCGAGCGTTTCAAGTCTTAAGCAAGAAATCTAATTTGCGAACAACATCAAAGAAATACATGCAACAATAGATTTTCAAGTCAACGTCAAAGAACAACATCAAAAAATCAAGCATTTCAATTCAAGTCTTAAGTAGCGAGTAGATCTAATTGGGTCGATTTTGTAACAAAGAAAGGTAATTTCTTAAATCATGGATTTCAGTAATTTCTCTATGATCCCAAAATTGTAACCGAAAAGTATAATACAATTTCAGTTTTTTTTTCCTTGTCTAACTTCTAAATTCTGATTTCACAAATTGATATTTAAAAAATTTCATCATTTTAATTTTTCTCCTTTTCTAAATGTTCACACTTTGAGTTTCAATTATATTTGAAATGAAATTTTAAATTTTTCATACACAATTTGATTTTGCATGAAATGGTCATTTTAATTTTTCTCCTTTTCTAAATTTTAACACTTTGAGTTTCAATTATATTTGAAATGAAATTTTAAGTTTTTCATACACAATCTGATTTCGCATGAAATGGTCATTTTTAATTTTTCTCCTTTTCTAAATTTTAACACTTTGAGTTTCAATTATATTTGAAATGGAAAAAAAGGTTTGATATTGTTTTGTTTTTCAAAATTTATTTATGAACATGGATATTTTGCAAAAGTTTTGGGCAAAAATTTTATATTGGAATTTTTTTAAAAAGAACTAAATTTGCAACTTTTTCATCAGTGTCATAAATGAATCAAATTTCATACACATCTTGTTTTCTGATTTTATATGAAAATGAATCAAATTTAAGTCTAATTATATAAAAGCCCTTTTCAACTAATTGCTATTATCTCCATTTTTTCAACTACATAACAGTCGACTAATGTGATATAACTTTAAAGATTAAAAGAATTATGTACCTGTTTGAAAGTTCACAAATCGCCGACCGACGAATGTGTGATATCACTGTCAAAATCTTATGTTTTTCTCAGATTTGTGTTTATAGGTAATTTTTGTGAGTATGTAATTGTGAATGGTTATTGAGAACAATGATTTATAAGTGAATTTTGTGAATGTTTTTGTATGTATTGACGTCCTAGTATATTAGTTTTAGTTTGTAAGTTAATTTTTAGTTTTTGTAAAGTTTCCTGATCATTTGAGTGATTTGTAAAGTTTCCTCATATAAGTGATTTATGAGTGATTGTTGAAAATTAATTTCCGGTGGCTTTGTTTGACCCCCATTTTGGTATTGAGATTCCTTTTGTAATTTAGAAAGGAAAGGGGGGCAAAATTGTCAGTTCAAAAGAGGACACCGTTGCTTCCCCCTTCCCTTATGTAATAGAGATATGTAGAAGGATTATGTTGTTAAGATTGTATACATACATTGAGATCGTAAACAAAGAACATCTTATATACTAAAATTTTATATATATGCCCTATATACAGATACATAGTAGTCAAAAGTTATGGACAAATTAAAACTATAAAACTAGTGAAAAAAACAAAGCATTTTAACAATTTAAGAAAATGAAGGTACTAATTTATGGGTCGACCCACGGTTGCACAAACCTTGAGTAGATCTCTCTCACAATTTTCTTTGAAAAGTTCCTAGGACTATATATCTTATTTAGGATTAATAAATTACTGAGTTGAGCAACTTTTAAAGTAAATAAAAACTATACGATTATTCGGCAAGGTATTCTCTGAAGTCTGAACTATAACATAATATAATTTTTACATTGTCTTCAATTTCGTATATTTACCGTATACAACACATAATAAATAAAAAATCGTCACTAATGAATTTACATGAGTTTATGTTCAAGCTAAATAGCATGTCTGATCAGACATAATAGCAAATATATATGAGCTGGATCCTGCCTTACAAAGTTACAATGTCATCGGATTACTCAGACGTAGTCATTGATGCATAACATGTTATCTCATTGAACCCGTGTGTAGCCTATACTATACCTTGAGATTGAATCTTAATACTTGTTTATAAACTATTAAAATAACGTGATCTCACCCAAAAATTAGAAAAGAAATTTTAAGAAATTAAACTAATTGAAGTTGACGATATGGCCTTGTGTAATGCTTCATGAGAGTAATCAGAGTATGAATTACGTTCAAGTTTTCTAACGTTTAATTTTTGGAGAATTAACTTTCAACTATGTGAGTGGGCCTGGCCGAAATTGCGCACACAAGTGATCGAAGAGAACTTCGAGCCCAATGGTTTATTATTAGGTAGTCTGGCTCGCAAGTTGGCTCGGATGTATTTGTGATTGTTGGATTGGACCTCAATGTACTATGAGAATAACTTTGTCTTATGAAAAAAACATATCTTAAGTCCAACTAAAGCAATTTACTAAACCTTCTTTATGAGGAGATTAAATAACACAATCTCATTGTTTATGTTATACTAGCTTTTTGTGCGCGCGATGCGTGCGTGATATATTTTTGGCCTAATACTTAAGTAGTAAACAAACCGAAAATGCAAGTTAGTATTTAAGTTACCTCCATTTTGTGAATAAGATTCTTCCATGTTCTTTTTATGTTTTTATTCATTTTTGTGATTTTGAATAGTTTTTTGTTTCTCAAGTCTTATATGTGCATGTTCTTTTATAATCGGTATGATGTTCTTACTAAATATCGTCATGTTCTTTTTTTTTGGTTTTATTCTTTTTGTAATTTATAATAGTTTTTGATTTCTCCGAGAAAAATACAAAATGTTGTAAAGTTTTAAGTTGTGAGAAAAATTATAAAAGATTATTTCCCACAAAAAAAATAGTACATAAAAATTTTGTTTTCACATATTATCCTTTTTCTTAAGGGATTAATATGTTCCTTTACTAATTAATTATGTAGTGTTCTTTTCATATAAATATTATATTATAATTTAACTTGCAATATACTTTTTTTTACATAATTAGTGAAAAGTGGTTTGTTAGTGGAAAATTGTGATAGTAATTCTTTGATTTAGATAAGAGTAGTTTCTTTTTTTATCCACATGATGCGTTAGTAGTTAAGGTGATAGATTGAAATTCCTTCCAAATGAATCATGATGGGTTGGTTTGGGTTATTTTTATTTTGAGCAATAAAACTTGTGCCGCCTGTCTGCTTTAATTTAGGAGGATTTTTTTAAAAAAAAATCTTGCTTGTTAACCTAGGAACAGGTTGGTCCATATACTTATTTGCCACTTAAATCGGTGAAGAGTGAAGACCCATCGACCAACAAAAAAACATTTCTCCAACTATTCATTCTCTCTCTCCTCTCGGTGTATAATTTCAAGTACTTTTCTAACATTCATTCTCTCTCTCCTCTCACTACAAATCTACAACCTATATTTTGAAGGAACCTAATTCATATTTGAAGGAACCCAGTTCATCCAAGTACGCAATATACAATAACAAAATCGGACGTTTCAAGTCTTAAGCAAGAAATCTAATTTGCGAACAACATCAAAGAAATACATGCAACAATAGATTTTCAAGTCAACGTCAAAGAACAACATCAAAAAATCAAGCATTTCAATTCAAGTCTTAAGTAGCGGTAGATCTAATTGGGTCGATTTTGTAACAAAGAAAGGTAATTTCTTAAATCATGGATTTCAAGTAATTTCTCTATGATCCCAAAATTGTAACCGAAAAGTATAATACAATTTCAGTTTTTTTTTCCTTGTCTAACTTCTAAATTCGATTTCACAAATTGATATTTAAAAAATTTCATCATTTTAATTTTTCTCCTTTTCTAAATGTTCACACTTTGAGTTTCAATTATATTTGAAATGAAATTTTAAATTTTTCATACACAATTTGATTTTGCATGAAATGGTCATTTTAATTTTTCTCCTTTTCTAAATTTTAACACTTTGAGTTTCAATTATATTTGAAATGAAATTTTAAGTTTTTCATACACAATCTGATTTCGCATGAAATGGTCATTTTTAATTTTTCTCCTTTTCTAAATTTTAACACTTTGAGTTTCAATTATATTTGAAATGGAAAAAAAGGTTTGATATTGTTTTGTTTTTCAAAATTTATTTATGAACATGGATATTTTGCAAAAGTTTTGGGCAAAAATTTTATATTGGAATTTTTTTAAAAAAGAACTAAATTTGCAACTTTTTCATCAGTGTCATAAATGAATCAAATTTCATACACATCTTGTTTTCTGATTTTATATGAAAATGAATCAAATTTAAGTCTAATTATATAAAAGCCCTTTTCAACTAATTGCTATTATCTCCATTTTTTCAACTACATAACAGTCGACTAATGTGATATAACTTTAAAGATTAAAAGAATTATGTACCTGTTTGAAAGTTCACAAATCGCCGACCGACGAATGTGTGATATCACTGTCAAAATCTTATGTTTTTCTCAGATTTGTGTTTATAGGTAATTTTTGTGAGTATGTAATTGTGAATGGTTATTGAGAACAATGATTTATAAGTGAATTTTGTGAATGTTTTTGTATGTATTGACGTCCTAGTATATTAGTTTTAGTTTGTAAGTTAATTTTTAGTTTTTGTAAAGTTTCCTGATCATTTGAGTGATTTGTAAAGTTTCCTCATATAAGTGATTTCTGAGTGATTGTTGAAAATTAATTTCCGGTGGCTTTGTTTGACCCCCATTTTGGTATTGAGATTCCTTTTGTAATTTAGAAAGGAAAGGGGGGCAAAATTGTCGGGCTCAAAAGAGGACACCGTTGCTTCCCCCTTCCCTTATGTAATAGAGATAGAGGTGGTCCATCTAAGATAAGCCCTAATTATGACATATGAGACCACAACGTCCAACTGTACCACCATGAACTTTGAAAATAATTTTTTTGCTTAGAGCCCCACGAATAGCAATGTTTGTTTCAAATTTTTGATTTCAAATTTAGAATGTTTATTTGATACTTCCTCCTTTTCTAAATTTATGCAATATGATGACTTTCATATATTTTTTTTTTAAGGTAAGGAGAATTCCCTTGCAAGAAGAGGGGGAAATTAAGGATCCTTCTTGCAAGGGGTGAGAATCGAACTCCTGTCACAGGGGTGGAATGAGAACCTTACAACCACTAGGCTAACCTTGATCCTCTTATGACTTTTATATATGTCAATGCACTAATTTCATTGTTAATATTTTAGATAATTATTGATTAGTAAAACTTATAAAACATTGACATTTTGATATTACATTTTGAGACTAATCTAAAAATATACTATATGATAGCATTTGCATTTATATATTAGCTTTGAAATGCGGTCAAATTTACTATTTAAATCATGCAAAATCTTCAATGTTTTTTTTTTAAATCAACAAAATCTTCAATGTTGATGTATAAACAAACGGAGGTAGTATAATTGATGTATGACGAAACTAAATTTATTCATACTTATACTAATTAAATTTATTTTAAGAAACTATCACAAGATATATGATAGTATTTTATGATTTTCATGCTCTTATATAGTCTTTCACAAAATAAAATACTAGAAAACTTACCGCGACAACAAACATGAATATTTGGTTTAAAGATTTGAAGGAGCTTTAGGAACCCATTAAATATGTTAAACCCATCAGATATTAGATGGATACAACTCTTATAATGAGGGTCTGTTCTCCCCACCTTATTTTCAATTTAGTTCAGTTTAGTTCAGTTCAGTTGCAATCAGTTCAGTTCAGTTCAAATTAGTTCAGTTCAATTCAATTCAGTTCAGTTCAGTTCCTAATTTATTTATTATCATTACTATTAGTTATAATTTAATTCAGTTCAGTTCAGTTGCAATCAGTTCAGTCTAGTTCAATTCAGTTGCAATAAGTTCAGTTCAGTTCAGTTCAGTTGCAATAAGTTCAGTTTAGTTCAGTTCAATTCAATTCAGTTCAGTTTAGTTGTTTTATGCCGAAGAGAACAGGCCCTAAAAGGGGGCTTATTACTATATATTGTTTAGAGGCACAAGTGCACAACAATGAATGACTTAGAGCATGTTCTCTTCGGCATAAAACAACTGAACTGAATTGAATTGAACTTATTGCAACTGAACTGAACTGAACTGATTGCAATTGAACTGAATTGAACTGAACTTAATTAAATTATAACTAATAGTAATGATAATAATTTAGGAACTGAACTGAATTGAATTTAACTGAACTGAACTGATTGGAACTAAACAAAACTGATTGCAACTGAACTGAATTGAATTGAAAATAAGTTGGGGAGAACAGGCCCTTATTCCAACACTTTTATAAGACTTGTTAGTGTTCTAGAGAGAGGAAGGTTGTAATTCATGAGGTGTTCGACGAGTTACCAATTTTTTTTGAATTAATTAATTAGTAAAAATATCGGTTTTTCCCTATAATTATTAGAAAGGTTTCTTTTCCTGTCCTCGTCTCTTTATCTTTGTTAGTTTTGGTAAACTCCCTTGATCGGAGTGTATGCATTGATCACAAATATATAGGTTACATCCTAAAGCATATCCTAAGTAGAATAGGAAAGCTAACTAGAATAGGATTCTAGGTATGTAGATTATATCCTAACACAAAAATATTTAACATATTATTTTTATATTCTATCAATCTTTGCATACTACAGTACTACATCTGTTCAAATTTCTTGTTTCTAGCTTCTTCCACTCAAAAATGCACAATTGTAATTTGTAACAACTAATCAAGGCCTAAATTCGATTATATATATGGAAGATGGACAAGATGTTTGGTGGTTCGCTCTTTGGAAAAGTCTACTTAAGGATATTCTCACATAGGAAGGTTGCAATAATTAATAATACCTTTAAAACAAGAAACCAAATGATGTTACAAGTTAGAGTAGTCTTCATCTTATTCTAACATAAGAATAAGACTAGTCCTTGTTCATCGCTCGAATTCGAATGTTTTAAGAGGCCAAAATCACTTTCTACTTAAAATAGGAGTAGGTTCTCATTTTCTATATTAACGGGATTGAGATTACAGAATTTTTAGTACTCTATTGAAAGAGAATGTTGTAATTTACAAAATTTCGACGAGTTACTAAGGGTCCGTTCTGTTCAACTTATTTTAACTTATATAAGATTTTATAAAATCAGATAAGATAAGATAAGATAAGATCAGATAAGATAAGATAAGATAAGATAAATAAGATGTTCTGTTCAACTTATCTTCACTCATTTCAGAATAAGATAAGATAAGATAAGATCAGATAAGATAAGACAAAATAAGTTGAACCGAACAGACCCTAAGTTTATAATGGATTAGTAACATTTGTGAATGTTTCTCCTACTTGTTATTGAAAACTGAAAACATGTATTCCACATATATATGTTGTCGACTTGTCGTTGTCATAATGTCATCAAAAAATCTTGTATAAATGGACTTGTAAAAATTTATCGTAAGACCATGTAACTATTTCGTTTTATAGGGCAATTACTTACAGTTTTGGCACAATTGTATTGTTCATGTTTGTGATGGCTCATTACTCATTAGTCATATCTATGCAAAAGTCATCATAATATAACCAAATAGTAATAAGATATTATTCTATGAATGGGTCAGATCAAGGAACCTAATCATAAGACAAACATACAGGAAGAGTCCAAATCTTATGAGGAATGGACGTCCCAATGATCAACTAATAATGCATTAATTAGGACCTTAAGGAACCGGCAACATGATTTGATAAGACTTGATGATTATGAAGGTACCTGTGCTATAAGACGAAGAGTAAATCAATGGAAATTTCATTACTGCCAGTGCCCTCTGCCTAAAGGATACTCTCACACAACTTGCCAAATTACCATATAAAACCTCTTTTTGGGTGCATTGCCATAGTAATTCTATTAGTAACTATTTCAATTTCACACTCCTCTAATATCAGTACACCAGTCCAGCCCAGATCGTCGCGAAAATAATAAAAATGGTAACTGACTACTGAGTATAAACTGACAATTACATTTACGGTTTTCTAAACAAAACCCCATCTTGATATATTATTGAAAAAATTTATAAACCAGATTTTCGGATTATTCAAAACTAAAAAAAAAAAAAAACAATTTGTATCCCATCCTAAAATCCGATATTTTTTCCAGACTACCCGATCCTATCTATCCGGAAAAAAAAGGACCAAATATCCAAAATTTCGGATCAAATCGACGGATAATCAAGTCCAATTACTCGGATCGGATTTTTTGCGCACCCCTACTTACGGAGTACGGCGATGTAGAGAAAGTGTTGGTAACTCATAGTGAGATGTCAAGATGGCATCTCACAAAAATTTTGGTACCAATTTTACAAAGCTAAGTCAAAGTGGTACCAAAATAGAGTCATTTGGTATCAAAATGTAACTTTGGCACCAAGTAAGAGTTACTTTGGTATTGGTATCACAATGACTCTATTTTGGTACCAAGTGACTTTATTTTGGTACCAATTTGACTTAGCTTTGGTACTAAAAAATTTGTGAGATGTCATTTTGGCATCTCACTATTAGACCTGGTTATTGGGCGAGTCGGGTCGGGGTCAGTGCGGGTCGGGTCATGAGGGGGTCGCCTCATACAGGGTCTGTAGCTGGTCGGGCCAAATGGGTAGTGGGCGATAGCGGATCGATAATGGACGGGTCGATGAACGAGCAAGAAAAACAAGGAACAAAGAGAAACCAAAACGGAAGATAAATGAATGTAAATCCGAATATGTAATTGTTTTTACAAAACCTATTTTATTTTTCAAAATTATTGGATTTTTTTGTTGGCCCTATAATAGTTCTGTCCAATAATAATCATCTCCAATAAAACCCTGTAAATTTGACCCTAACCCTTTAGCCATTGGGCTACCCTATTCAATAACCAGTCTACTCACTATGAGATGTCAAATACAAACTCGGCGATGTACATATCTGACTATACTAAAGTAACTAAACACGCTGAAGACTACCAAGTACCAACTAATCATAAATCAAAAGTGCGTGGTAGTGTGTCGGCCAGCTAAAGACAATTTGGAAATGTCGTTATTTTTAGTGGAAAAGTTGGATCAAGTGCCTTTATCATCAAACTTCATTAGATGTAATTAGGGGTGTAAGTTATTTGGTTAAAAACCGAAAACCAAACCAAACTAAACCGAATTAATAATTTGGTTTGGTTTTTTTCAAAATTCGATTTGGTTTGGAAAATTTTCATTTTTTCGTTTTTCGGTTTGGTTCGGTTTTTATTTTAAAAAACCGAAAAAACCAAACCAAACCGAAGTTTGCCTATCTTATATGGGTTTTGATGTTTTTATCAATTATCTTTAGTTCTAGTACTTCAATTTTAAGCTTTAGTTGAAATTTGAAGTAATTCTTCTATGTTTGATGATTTGAAACTTGATAATTTTCGTATTATTTGTAAGATTTGGAAAAAAAAATTGCATCATAAATGAATTTCGGTCTTTTGGTTTGGTTTGGTTTTGGTTTAGTAATTTCGGTTTGGTTTGGTTTGGTTTGGGACGAATTTTGGTTTGGATTTGGACTTGAAATATGAAAACCGAATTTATTTTGGTTTGGTTTGGTTTTGCCCCAAAACCAAACCAAAAACCGAACTTACACCCTAGATGTAATTACTATACTCCCATTTAATCAATTTTGCAAACCTTTTGCATGTAAATAAAAAATGGTACCACTATAAATATACTAGTAAAACGTTGCTTTTTAAAGCACAGATAATTGAGATAATAACATCGAAAAATATAAGGGCTCGTTCGGTATCACTGCCAGTTTTCAGTTTTTGGTTTTTATGATTTTAAAACTATATGATATGAGTTGTATAATAAGGTTAAAATTAGTCATATTGATAGTAAACATGCTAATTTTGAAAACTGACAACAGAAAACTAAAAACTACTTTTTCTGGTTTCCATATATTTGTTTTTGGTTTTCAAAAAAACTTAAAACTGGAAACAAAAAACGATAACGAACGGGCCCTAAGTTATTGGGTTGGTTTGTGACTTGTGGTCGTTTCGGCCACACAATAATCTCTACAACCATTTCCATGGTTCAATGACTTCTATCCAAATATTAGGAATATCCTAAGTCTTTTTCTTCATATTTTTCCAATATGTTAAAAGGAGATTGATATTTACTCAATCAACGCCTTTTATATATAAACTATTTTTTAGCTCGAGCGACGCCCCGATTTTTTTTTTTTACATTTAAGTCATTTAAGACATCATGTCATCTGCATGTAGGGGTGTTCAGAAAAACCCGACCCGAAGTTCCCGAAAACCCGCTGACCCGCACAAAAAAAAGCCGGGTCAAAATCTGGTTTTTTATATTTTTATCGGGTCGGGTCCCCGACCCGTCAAAAAAAAAGAAATCCCGGGTCGGGTATTGGGCCAGCAATGAAGAACTTGCGGGTACCCGGTACCCGATTATTTTTTTAAAAAAAATCGATGTTTGTGTTTATTTTGGGCCTGTGGCTGCTGGTTAGAGTGTTGGGCCACATAGGAAGTTAGAAACCCTAACACCTACTGCTACCTCAGTCCTCACACCCTTCAGTTCACTCCAACGTCACTCCTCACGTTTCTCTCGTCTGCCAGGCGCACCACCACCACCACCCTGTTGGCAGACCACCACAAGTTTGCACCACCTCTTCAATTCTATCTCTCGCTCAACCCAACAAGCAAGCAGCCAATCACCCCTTCGACCTTCGTTCTTCAGTTCGCCTCACTTCATTGCATCTGTCGATCTAAAAACGGTTATTCACATCATCGGTTTATTTGTTGCTGTTTAGTTTAGATCCAAATTGTAATTCTACTCTTCTTGACATTTACTTGGCCTACATTAATTTGCTAATTTTGGATGTAAGTTTTGAGTTTGTTGATTTCTCACATATAATATTACACTGCTTTTCCAGTTCTCCTCGTGTAGAATCAAGTAGCTATTCAGTTTGACTTTGCAAAGCAATCACTACTTTTAATCTTTTATTCTTCTCTCTCCATTCATATTTTATTTTCTTATTGACATATTAGGTTGAAGAATATGTAAGATGTATAAGTATGAAGTATTTTTAGTCAGAATTGAGTCATTGACAAATTACTAACTGTTTGTAATTTTCTCTCGGGTACCCTGTGACCCGACCCGAGAAAAACGGGTACCCGATAAGCGGGTACCCGAATTTTCGGGTCGGGTCATGGGTCGATTTTTTGCTACCAGTATGCTCGGGTACCCGAATAAGCGGGTACCCGGTTATGAACACCCCTATCTGCATGTGCCCATTAGGCAATTTGTTTCGCCTTGCGTTGTGGCTTGTCTTTTTGTTTAGGGAGTGCTATTTGCAATGGTTGCCGCGGATTATATGGTGGGTATTATATTTAATAATACCATATTACTTCACTTTGTGATATATGCCCCATGTTATTAATTTTAGTGTGTTACATTTCATTAATTCAAGACATCAAATGTCTTTATGTTTCCATTAAGCCAATTGTTTCGGCTTTAGCCGTGGCTTGTGTTTATGTTTAGGGAGTGCTTATTGCATCAGGTTCCTTTTTCCTACAAAATTCATATTTATATATTTTTATAATGTAAAATAGAATGACGTGTTAAAGTTTAGAAAGTTCCTTTGTGAGAAAGCTTGCCAAATATCTCCATCACTCCAAGTACATTCTGAAACATTTCAAGCTACCATCAAATTGTGGTTCTTAACATACTTTTCCTTTTCCAAAACTAAGTTTTATTTATTTCCAAAAATCTTAGAACGACTTGAAGTTCAATCTCCTAGAGCAATTCAATATATATACAATAAATTCGTTTGTTCAGTTTATTTAATTCAAACCATTTCAATACAAAGATTCAAGTATTTAAAATACTGAAACTAAGAATTGTAAAACTTATTGTCAATTCCATTAGACTTAATAGCAATTTTTATTTTAAAAAAATAATAAAAGGTAAAAGGATATACTTCTTCCGTTTCAAAATACTTGCTACACTTTTCTACGGTGAAAATGTCATAATAATTGCTACATACTACCTTTGCACACTTAAAAGTACTTTATCCGTTTCTTTTTAATGGTTACACTTTGAGTTTTGACACTATTCACATCTTTATGTTTGACTATCATTTGTGATTAATGGGTAAGGAAAAAAATAGTCATGTGAGATCTTGTTTGATTCGTCTCGATATGTACTTTTAGAATACCAACTTTTTATAATTTTTACAAATGCAAATTTAGAGATATTAATGTTTAAATATTTGCATTGGCAAGCGTGGAAAGCTAAAGTGTAACAATTAAAAAGAAACGGAGGGAGTACAAAATCTAGCTTCATTTAATATTAAAATATGAGGTGGGTTTGAATTTCATTGTAATATACATGTGACAAGATAGATTTGGGGTTTTTTTTTTTTTGGTAAGACGAAGGAGACTCACTTGAGGGGGGGGTAAGGGGAAATCCTCAAATGAGTCCCATGAGATTTGATCCCTAGACCTCAGGGATATGAGGTGGGAAGCGATGTCACTACTCCACCACCTCAACCTCAGATTTGGGGGTTATTAGGTATCATGGCATGATTACCCAAGTGGGTGATGGAGGTGGGGACTGTATGCAAATTTTAGCGGAGATGGGTGTCAAGGGATCATCCCCAAACCCGCCCTCCCAATTAACAGCATCATATACTAATCCATTTTCTGAGGTATTAGCTATTAAGTGAGTAGAGATCTTATTATTGATTATCAAAGATATGCAAGAGATATATGAAGGAAAAACCTATTAGGCTAGATTTTTCATAATCCTTCCCTATTATCTTAAACATTTATATAAACTCTTTATCTAATCTACTAATAAGAACACTTCGGAACCGCTCCAATGACATGGTAATGTTCTTATATGAAATGAAATGACACATGTTGGGCTATAATTCTCGCCCATGCATTTCGTTAATATATATTGATCGGATATTGATTGATATTGCTATTGATATATTAATATATTGATACTTTAAATATTTTTTATGAGTATAGAAGTCTAAGGGTTGAAATATCAAAAACAAAAGCAAAAAAAAAAAGCAAAAAAAAAAGAGGGATGTTTCATTTTGGGACAGATTTGATAGATTAGGGTGTTTTCCAATTATTTTCCACAAATACTACTCCATCCGTCCCATAATATAGTGTTTGTTTTTCTCTTTAAGGGTCAAACTTTAAAATCTATGATCAAATATTCTCATAATATATACAAAAAAAATATATTCATGTATGATCTTGTTAGGTTCGCCTCAATGCGTACTTTTCATAATATCAACTTTTTATATTTTTTATTAATACGTAATTGAAGATATTGAAGGTCGAAAGTATATTTCGAAGGCAGCACGAAAAGGAAAACAAAGACTACATTAAACATTATGGGACGGATGGAGTATCATTCTCCAACTCTTTTTTCCTCATTATGAGGGCAAACTTCATTCTCCAACATTTATTAGGTAGTTTAATTCACTCTTCTTTCAATGCAGTCTTACTTTAAGCAGTATAATGTATACGCAATCTACTTTGACCCCTTTCTAAACAAACAGTTAAGCAACGTATTCATGCTTGATTCATAATATTCATACAAGTGTCCTACTCTCCAGTAGTTTTGGAAGTGTTATGACTCTTGGACAATTGACGAGGTTGAAGAGCAAACTTTTAAAAATTGTTAAAGACCCGAAAATTATTCTTAAAATGAGAAAAGTATAGACTTCGGATCTTTCAAACCGTGGACATCTTGTCTACTAGAAGCACAACCATTATTCTTCAAGACATTACATGCAATGAGAAGCCATGAGATGGGTATAAATGTATAATAGTACTCATCGTGAGAACACTAAATAGTATTTATTTTAAATAATGAATTATTTATTTCGACTGTAATGTAGCCATTTAAAAGTATGTCAAAAGTATCTACTGAAATGAGTCTTTATTTGTTGACACCTCATTTTTACTAATCTGAACTTATCTGATCTAATCCGATCTGAACTTATTTTTTCTGATCTGAACTTATCTGATCTGATATGAACTTATCTTTTATAAAACATATTATTACTAATATTATTATTACTTTGTATTTCATGACTAATATTACTAATACTATCATTTTATTACTATGCACAACTTTTAATAATAATAATTAATAATAATAATTATTATTATTATTATAATAATAGCATAATTAGTTTTTTTTTTTGAAAAAGAACACATAGTATATGAACATATAATTAAAAATAAAAGAACACATATTTTAGGTTAAAAAAATATATTGTTTATGGTAAAAAGAACATATTGTTCATGTCTAAGGTCCGTTTATAATAAGAATTTAGGTAGTAATGAAAGAACATATAATGATAATAAAAAAAATAACATATATTAAAAGAGCATACAAAATATATTTAAAGATCACATTCTAAAAATAAAAGATAGATGTCCCCTTAAAAAAAATTAAAAGATAGATGTTATTTTTATATTGATGACATGTTTGGATTTAACTAACAATATTTTTTTGTTATATCAATCAATTGTTCTTTTTTCATTATAAATAAACCTATAAATATATAGAATCATATGATCTTGAACCAAATTGTTAAATATATATTCTTCTGATATCGTTGTCCTGTTCTATATAAACTTTGTTTTTCAAGATAAGTTGAAATCCCGTGTATGGGGAAATTTGAAGGTGATGCCAACACCATTAGGTTATCCCTTGCTACTCATGTTTTATATAAACTAGTAACATATACTTTGTATTATTTTGCCAAAATTGTTAAAAAAATTAAACATCATATACTATTAGTCTATTATCATGTTCTTTACATGTACAACATCAAATAGAACATCGCATATCAAAATTGTTAATTAGAACAAATATAAAAAAGAACACGTACAAATGCCAAAATAACATTGTTCTTCTTGAACACAAATAGCTTGAAATAGTTATATCAATGACATTTATAATAATAGCAACGACATTAATAATAATTACCAATATTAATAATTATTAAGTACAACGACAATAATAATAATAATCATTTTGAACAAATGTACTAGTAAATAGTAGCAGTATTAATAGTAATAGTAATCGTATAAAGTAATACTAATAATTATAGTAATAATAATAATAATAGCGTTAGTAATACTAATAATCATGATACCAATAACAATAATAACAATAATAATAATAAGTTTTTAAATATAAGCATGATCTGAACTTATCTGATCTGAACTGATCTGATCTAAAATAAGCAAAAATAAGGTGCACTGAACATATCCTTAGTAAAGTAGGAGTATTTGACTATTTTCTGAGTATACAATAATGTCAAAATTGTATACTTCCTCCGTTTCACTTTTACATGTTACACTTTTGAAAATTGCGGTTACCTAGGTAAAATTTTAATTAAAGATTAACTAAAAGTAAGGGTGGGGATTAAAGAGAGTGGGGACCACCCCTCCCCCACCCATCCAAGCAGCCCAACCCCTTCCCCCACCCCCGCAGCACCCCCTTCGAATTCCGCCTTCGAATCCTTGAAAATTCCGCCTTTAATTTCGAGATCGGAGGTCGTCGTGATTGCTCGAAGGAATTCGAAGGGGTGGGGGAGGGGGGTTACTCGACTACGGGGGGAGGGGGAGGGGGGTTGCGCGGCCGAGGGAGAAGGGGAGGGAGGGGGGAGGCTTCGTGGGTGGTGGGGAGGGGGGACTTCGGGGGTGGTGGGGGGAAGGGGTTGGGGCTGCTTGGGGTGGGTGGGGGAGGGGTGGTGGAAGAGAGAGAGGAGGTTTAATTAATTTTAGATTAGTATTAATGAGGTTAAATTAAGTAGGTTTAATTGTTATAAGTAAGGGTAAATTGGTAATTTTGCAGCATAAAACTTTCCATTTCGGGGAAGAAAAATAATGTAACATGTATTTTGAAACATTCCATTTTAGGAAAGTGTAACATGTAATTGAAACGGAGGAAGTATATACTTCCTCCGTAACAAAATAGATTTAATTACACTTTGACTTTCACGCTTGTTGATGCAAAGATTTGACTTTGACCATTAATAACTTTAATTGTGTATTAGTAAAAAATATAAGAAGTTAATCTTTTGTTGGGTTCCCTCTAGGGTTTCTCCTTGGGAGGGTTTTTCTCTCTAGGGTTTCTCCTTAGGAGGTTTTTTCCTAGCCTCCATCGCTAGGTTTTCTTCTTTTTTGAAGGTTTTTCCTTCATTCTTTACCCTTCTTTCTCTTTCTCTTTCATCTCTTTTCTTCTTGGCCTCAATTGTGAATCCGCGACTATGCATCCGCGGAAGTATTTTCACCCAAACGACTATGCATCCGCGGAAGTTAAGCCGAATCAGAGCGAACTCACATATTGTATTGCTTCGGATGAAGTTTTTATTAAGGTTGTTTTTAATCAAATCTGCGATGTATCTAGTTCTAAGGTGTTATATACTTGTGTTGGAATTTTCGGTTTTTCAGGAATTGATTCTAAGTGCCGTTTGGCTATCTCTTATGAATGAAATCCGTTTTCTTCCTGTCAAAAAAAAAAATATATAAGAAGTTAATATTATGAAAGTATACATTGAGACGAATTCAACAACATATCATATAGTAACGGTTGATTTTATCTAAAACTAAAAATTACATGGTCAAATGTAGTAGATGAATAGTGCAATTTTCAAAGTATAACATTTATTTGGTTACGGAGGAAGTATAACCTTTAAAGGATACTCCCTCCGTCCTTTATTAGTTTACCCGTTTTGACTTTTCACATTTATCGATGTAAAACTTTGAGTAATAATATCTCTAATTATGTATTTGTAAAAGTTATAAAAATTTGATATTCTGAAACTACATATTGAGACGAATCAAACAATATCCCACATGATTATATTTCCCTTACATATAAAGCACAAATGATGGTCAAAGTAATAAATATAAATAGTGTTGTAAGTCAAAGTAAGTAAACTAATAAAGGACGAAAGGAGTACTAGTGAAGTCCTAACTCCTAAGTGCTACCACTAAAAATAACTGATGGAGATTAAAAATTGTCATTGCTTACCTGAGGTGGTTGCATGAAAATGAAATGTACAGCCTATGCAAGTTAGGTTACTTAGGTACTGCGACAACACAACTGGGGCCTATAAAAATAGCCCACAAAACAGCGCACAAGCAGCCGCTTGAACAGTATTAATAGCATGCTTGTGCTGCATTGCTGCCCCAGTACAGCAACACTGGATCTGGGCTGCCACACCCAAGGTGTAGGCTCGATGAACCTAGCTTCCATTTCTGACACTGACATCAATAAATAATAATTCGTCGGTCCTTTTCCAAGCTTGAAGCGTCACTTCTAAATCTAAATTTGATTTCGTCCCACTCCTCTCTTTTGGTTAAGTTTTGTTTAGAGTCTCATAGTTATTTACTTTTACGAGGGCATTTTAATAATTTTATCGGCTGAAGGTATCAAATCAAAAATGAACGAGTACCAAATCATACCAAGTAAGAGTTATTCCCTTCCGTTTTTTTTTATTGCTACATTTTCCTTAAATGATTGTTTCTTTCTAATTGCTACATTGTTTAAACTATCCTTATTTGGGGTACATGGCCCACCAAAAAAGTAATACTCCCTCCATTTTTTTAGATGTAACATTGGACTTTTCACATTTGTCGAGGCACAACTTTGCCCGATAATATCTCTAATTGTATAAAAGTAAAAATTATATATTTGAAAAGTGTATACCGTGACGAATCAAACAAGATCCCACATGACTATATTTTTTCTTATGTATAAATAACAATTAATGGTCAAAGTGTATTGGATGAATAGTGCCCAAAGTCAATATGTTACATCTAAAAAAAACCGGATGGAGTACTATTATACATGTTTTTCTCTTTTTCCACCAAAAAGTACTTTTTTTTCACCTTTTTCCATTATTTTACATTGAATGGATCAAAAATACCATTTAAAGAGTTTGAAAGTGACATTTCCTAAATTTTTGTGTAATACACAATGTAGCAATTAAAAAAACGGAGGGAGTAAGTTGGTGACAATATTGGTACTAACTTGATTGAGATTTGGTATCAACTTACCTCTAATTTGGTAGCTCAGGTCTGTAAAATTACCAAAATGCTTTTATTTGACTATTTTTAAATATGCTAACATTGATTTGACCCAAGCAAGCTCATTGTAACAGCCGCTGATTCCCAAATCCAAATAATCAAAGTGGTTAATGAAATCTGTAAATATAAAGTCATACTAATAGTTAAATTCTCTTTGAAGCTTTACACACTTTTCCAATTACATGGGAGCAAAATATGCAATTTTATATGTTGATGCTGATGCTGATGCTGATGCTGATGTGTGAACGATTTATGTGCGTCCTTCAATCTTAAACTTATTATCCATTGTTATCAGGTCTTCCGAAATGCAGAACCTCTAGGGTTCGTCGGCAAGACATTCAGAAGTAATGGTGAGATAACCAACTGAAACTGAAACCGAATCCAAACATCCAAGGAGAAACTAACAACGTCATATTCTTTGATCGTTTCATCTGCAACATGTAAATCATAATACAAACTATTGAAAACAACGTGCCAGAATACGGAGGGCAGGGGTTTTTGTCATTGTAACTGCGGGTTGGGAATTGGGATACTCGGGTCAGGGTATTTCATAACGGACATTACTACACCTATTCACCGGGTAGATAATGTTGGAACATTTATAGTTTAAATGTGTCCGTTGATGTTATGTGATGAGAAAGAAGGACTAACGAAAAGACATGGTAGAGCGCTCGCTCTGTAAGAGCGTCCGCACGAATTAGGCAGGGAGTTGGAATTGCGTACAATTCCTTCCCCGCAGACCAGGAGCGCACGCTCCTCCTTGGAGCGCCCGCTCCACTGAGGAGCGGCAGCTCCCAAGAGGAGCGCCGGCTCCTCTTCGTCAGTTTTCTGACGAATCAATTCATTTTGCGAATTGGTACTTGTCTTTTCGTCTGAATAGTTGCGTGCTTTCAAGCCTTTCCTCTGTAAATCTTCTCTAGTATATATAGGGAGATATCACATATGGAATAGTAAGTGAAGTGAGAAAATTATTTTCATTTCCATTGTACTTGCTTAGAGAATGTTATTCTCTTGTATTTTGTCTAAACAAAATCAGATTACAAACTTTTGTTGGGATTGTTTCTTGTTAACAACCAAGATTCAATGTTTCTTCTTCGTATCTCATAAGTATTACCGTGATACTCTGTTGTTCCTAGTGGGTCGGTAAATAACTTATAGGAAAGCGTATCTAATATGTGCTTGGAAGATCTAATATCCTGTTACTCACTGTTTATCCACACACACATCTAACAATCTATAAGTTATTTAATCCTTGGGTAATTGGATCTTCCTTGTGGGTGAGATGTTTCTAATTTTCTGAAATTGGAATGCCATTGCTAATTGGAAAGAGAAGAAGAATGTTACAAGAGAGGTCGGGAATGATGGATTTCTCGGAAAACCCATTTTTGGGTTATATTGTAAGTTTCCATGATTTTCTTTAATAGAATGTGCTATAGTAAACTTGCATGTTATAATATGTTTAGATATACTATTGTTAATTTTGATTGTCAACAGTTAATAAAAATTATGGACAATGTTTTAAGTTTTCTCCAAATGCCAGTAGAGCATAGGATGACAATGGTAGTTTTCAAAATTTTGTCCATTTGCATAAAAATGTTAAAACGATTGTGTGCAGTGTGCTTTGGTTTTATAAAACTAAGACACGCAACTATACGTTTTGCTTTCTATATTTCAATGGTTGTTTATCATTTCATGATTTCCATGCTTTTGTCATTGATCAATTGATGACGTGGTGATGGAATTTTAATTCCTCTCTTGGAGATCATGCGGTGATGGAGGTTGTTGACAATGACACCTTATCATGATTAATACGGTTTTTGTAGGATGATACCAATTTTTGTTTTGCCAAATTTTTTACAATGGAACCTTGTTGATATTAATCATGTTTATGGTTATGTATGGGCATGTGTAGTGTAATGTTCGTTTGGGAACATTATGAAGAGAAATTTTGTTGTTCATGTTTATATTTCACTCTCCTAAAATCTGAAATTTTTTGTTAATACTAAAATGGGGAAGAATATTATTTATTTGTTTAGTTTTAGTATTAACATGTTATTTTTCATGATTTTGGTTTGAGTATTAATATGATGATCATTAAGTTTATTTATTGATCATGTTATAATTAGTGGGTTACTATCACTAATTATGTTTTTGATTATATACTCATGGATAAGTTATAATGTTTATTTTATTAAAGTAAATGTGTTTATTATAATTTGTTAAGTATATAATTGTTGACATGAACATGAACTTGTGAAAATTATAAACATGTTGTTGTTAGTAGGCCATCCTTGTATGGGCTATGTGTTTAACTTTATTTTGACCATGTGTTGTCTATGATTATAAATGTGATTCTATGTTATTTAGAATATTTATTTTTAGACATGGGGTTTAAATGAGTATTAAATGTTCTTCGAATTTTATATAAAGTTGGGTGATGTTTATAATTTACAAGTTGGAAAATCAAAATATTGATTTATTTCAATGATTTTGTGGTAATCACTAGTATAAGTGTTTATATGTTTTGTTAATACTAAAATGGGGAAGAATATTAATTTATTTGTTTAGTTTTAGTATTAACATGTTATAAATTTATACTAGAAATTGATTATGATTTATGGAATGTTATTATTTCATAGTTTTTTCACTTTTTAAAGTGACATGTATTATACTTGAATAAAGTATAATGAAAGACATGGTAATTAATTATTTCAATTTATGAGATCATTAAGTTCATGATTTTGAGGAAATCGGTTGTATAAATTGGTTATGCATTAAATTTGGGGACAATGAAATTTTGTCTAAATTTGGTGTTGTATACATATGATTTTACCGATTTTGTTTTTATTGAAATTATTAAATGTCTTGGGAAGATAATGGTTTATTGTCATTGACCTAATCTATTTAATAGACGAAATTATGTGAAAATAAATATGTTCTTCGGTTTGAGAAGGATAATCTGGCATGAGTTAAGTCTTGGTTTAGGGATTTGTTTCTTACAAGAAGATGATATTTCTTCTTGGAGGAGGTACTTCATGGAGGAGGTTTTTCATGGAGGAGGTTAATTCCTTGTTATCCAAGAAGTGTACTTATGTGGTTGTTTTCATATACAAGTCTTGGTTTAAATAGATAAGATGTTCATTTGTTAATACTAAAATGGGGAAGAATATTAAATTATTCGTTTAGTTTTAGTATTGACATGTTATTTGTTCATAATTGATGTTTGAAGTGTCTGCACCATATCACTAGTTATTGTGATATACTTCAATGAGTATCAATGACATATGATTAATGATATTGTAATGTTTATAATGGAAAGTCACAACATATTTTGGATTGCGACATTGTGGTGTTTGTGATTTTATAAACATGGAGTCGCGTTAATGAACTTTTATATGTTTTGTTAACTTGATGAATTTGGCCAAAGTTGTTTTCAAGTTATGTTATATAAAAGTAGGGATGTGTTTTAAGCCTTTATTAAGTAAATTGCAAATGAAGAAAACTCAATTCACGTCTTGTACAACGCAAGATCTTGAATTCAATGAGGATCCCACTTTATTTGTAATTTGGAGCACTATAATATTTTTATTACATCCCAAGGTTAGTGCTTGTTTTTCGCAATGTTGGAGGTTGATTAATTTCTTAATAAACCTTTGGTTAGTTGCTCGGTTGCGAGAGCATGTTATAGAAGGTTTACCTATATGAGTAAGAAGTTTGGCCGCTTCACCTAGTTTGGGGCTTAACTAGGAACACTCATGAATGTGGATATGGACTCAAGGCCTTTAATGGAGTCAAAGGTGACAATATTGTTTGTGTAAGCTTGTGTGTATAATATCTTCAAATTTTCATATGGTTGAGTGATTCAATGCTTAGTCAATCATTTCAATCGAAAGTTTGTAAAGTGTGTTGTACTAAGTGGAAATTCAATCTTTAAGACATTTTCATTTATGCACAAGTTTAGTTGATTTTGTGTAATTTGCAAGTGTACGGATTTCAAAGCATTTATACTATAAATGGAGGAGGATTGTTGGAACATTTATAGTTTAAATGTGTCCGTTGATGTTATGTGATGAGAAAGAAGGACTAACGAAAAGACATGGTAGAGCGCTCGCTCCGTAAGAGCGTCCGCACGAATTAGGCGAGGGAGTTGGAATTGCGTACAATTCCTTCCCCGCGACCAGAGCGCACGCTCCTCCTTGGAGCGCCCGCTCCACCGAGGAGCGCCAGCTCCCAAGAGGAGCGCCGCTCCTCTTCGTCGGTTTTCGACGAATCAATTCATTTTGCGAATTGGTACTTGTCTTTTCGTCTGAATAGTTGCGTGCTTTCAAGCCTTTCCTCTGTAAATCTTCTCTAGTATATATAGGGAGATATCACATATGGAATAGTAAGTGAAGTGAGAAAATTATTTTCATTTCCATTGTACTTGCTTAGAGAATGTTATTCTCTTGTATTTTGTCTAAACAAAATCAGATTACAAACTTTTGTTGGGATTGTTTCTTGTTAACAACCAAGATTCAATGTTTCTTCTTCGTATCTCATAAGTATTACCGTGATACTCTGTTGTTCCTAGTGGGTCGGTAAATAACTTATAGGAAAGCGTATCTAATATGTGCTTGGAAGATCTAATATCCTGTTACTCACTGTTTATCCACACACACATCTAACAGATAACCCACTACTAATAGAGTATTAAAAAGATATTAATAATGTTGAGTTGGATTCCACTATCACAACCCTCAACAAGTTTTTATTATTTGTGAGTAGTCTATCCGATGGTAGACAAAGTTTTTTCCTTTCATAACTACCACTCGAAGATGTATTGATGACCAACTGTTGGAGTCTCACCAAGTATAATTTTGGTATTTACATGTCTATGTCTCTTCCAATTGTTTAACACCATTTTAGTACCACTGTTACTCAGATAATATCATTCAGTACCAATTGAAATAGGCACAGGTATCAAATTACCTTGCTGGAGTCTTTTTGGAACTCTAGTTGTTGGTTGCCACGACAAACTCGCTTCATTCTATCAATTTAAAGGTAAAAAAAATTCCCATGCGAGAATAAATATACACTCATGGGTTGATTTTTTACATGAAAAATAAAAAATAGGGGTGAAACATATTGGGTCTATAGTTTTAGTTTTTAGCAAGAGTTTTAAGCCCCTAAAAAATAAACTTTTTTGGTTGATTTTGTGATAGTGGAGGCTACCTTCCATATCTTGAGGTATTTTTCTTGAACGTATTTGAATTTGTTGCAATTTATTAATATTTATTTAAACTAATATGAACTTGTTATAACTTAATGAAGTTTAATTTATAAGGTATTAAAATTCGTTTGCTTTTTTAAAAACTTATAGAAATTTATTTTATCAAGTGCGTGTTAGATTTTTTTGGAAATATATTAGAATTCATGATAACTTATTGTTACTTATTTAAACTTATATTTTTTTCTTTTTAAGTGAAGATAATACACCTTAAGTTCTATTAAGTTCAAATAAGTATTGATTAATTTCAATAAGTTCATGAGGATAAGGTGAAGAATACCACAGACTTTGTCCTTTCACCAAATTTCTAGAACTTATCAATTTTTATTAAAATCAGTTTAGATCAAATCAAACTAGGAGATTATGGACTTCACCATACCTTATTATTTTAGTTATTTATTACCAGAGGTAAATAATTTTGTACTAGTGAATTCATGAAAAGTAGATTTATAGAAAAATATAAATTGAGAATAATCTTAATTAGCAAGATCTCACATGATATTGTTTTCTCTTATAAATAACTTAAAATATGTACTACAAAATTCAGCAGAAGACTAAATCAAAGCAATTCTTTTTTACATAATACCAAATTAAACGAAAAAATCCATACCAATCCAGACTCTTAATTACTTGGACCAAATTAGTATTTTTTTTTGTAAAAGAGGAATCCTCCTATATAGTTTTATCGTACCAAACAAGGTATTACAATGAGGTCTTAGAGACTATACAAGTCCCCTCCCCAATAGTAATAGCAGTAGTAGCTCAATAGGTTGCCAAAGAAGAATGCTTAAAACGCGCACACAAAAGCACATATTCCACGAGGAATGATAAATCTCTTTTTGCTAGATGTTTGCAAACATCTAACAGGGGTAAAACTGTCAATATATATGGGAAACAGTTGTCAGTCAAACAAAAAAGTTATCTCGAAAATTGCAAAGTGTCAGTCAAACCAAAAAGTAGTCTCGGAAATTCCGATGCTAAAAAATAGTGTTCATGCTACTAAAACTAGTGTTCGTGTAACTAACAAATAGTGTTCATGAAAAAAAAATAGTGTTTTATTCCTCTTCTATTCCATGGGACCCGTATCACCACCTTTTCAGCCTTTTATTATTTTTTATTGCCTGTTAGATGTTTGCAAACATCTAGCAAAAAGAGGTTTATCATTCTTCACCTTCCCCATCTCACTCTCTCGGGACTTTTCTTCTTTAATTAGTACCACTAGTCCCATGCCACAAATGAATTTATGAACAAGAAAACCCATCCGAATAGTTCAACTATCCAATACTTATCTCTTTCTCTTACTTTTCCTATTATTTTATAGAACTCCTTACGTCTTTTAAATATTCCCTTAATTTTATTATTTACTTTAAAATATTGCCCCATACCCAACGCTCTTTATCCCACCCTTATCTATATATATATCTAAAACCCAAGACAAACAAATGCCATGCTGCCACATGTACTCTTCCTTCTCCCACACAATCAAATGAGACATTAAACAATAAAAATGTGTGTTTCAAGACTCGAACCCATGACCTCTCATTTGATATGGTAATACACTAACCAACTACACTACAATGCTCATGTTGGTCTTTGTGGGGGAAAAAATCTTTTAAAGACAAATATTTCTATTTTTGAAGACTTTAAATGCACACCGGTAAATAATCCGGGGCATATAGCCCGGGACAAGAACTAGTTTTATCCTAAAGATAATCATGGGTTAGACGGAGCCCTGTTTAAGTTTCGGGCCGAATCTTTTTGCCCAAGCCATGAGAAATGAAACCGGACTAATAAGACCAAAGACTACTCGGAAAAAAAAAAATTGACATTTCATGTCTAAAAATCATACCCCAAAAGGCTAAAACTCGATTTTTTTGCCTAAAAAAATACTACAAGTCGGGCGGTAATAGAAAAAGAACGGAAGAAGTAAGATAATTCTACCCAAATCCCAACTCCATGAGGGCGGGCTTGACTTGATCACCTCTTGTTCATCTTACCCCAAATTGTAAACTGAAAAGCTCCGTTAGTCGCATCGTACCTAATCTCCTTCCACTTATATGATCTCTTTCTCTCTCCTCAATTAACCTTCAATTTTCTCACCTCTCACTGTCTCTCTTCATCATCATCACAAATTCACAACTTCTAGATCTCACCTCATTTCATCATATCTATTCTTTTGAACAGATCCCTAATTTTATTTTGTCTCTCTCCACATTTCGTCTTCCCAAGTAGCAGAAGAGAGAGAAAGTGAATTCTCCCAAGAATTTGTTTTTGGGGTTGAACCCAGGTTAGTTTTTTTTCTAAATCCCTACCCATCAAACTTATCCCCACTAAAATCGGTTTTTTGTTTGTTTTCCTCAATTTTATATTCCCCCATTTTCCAACAACTGTACATCTACTTTATTCTTTCACATTCTTCGTTTTCACGATAATTATGCTCTCATCTTTTTTATTATTATTTTTTTCCTTAATTTTGTTTTCTAGAAATTGCTATGTCCCCTCCCAAATTTTCGCCGTGATCTATGTGTAGTCTTATAATTTGATATATATACTGAGAGTTTTATGCTGAAAATTTATTTAAAAAAAAAATTAAATAAAATTATGTGTTGTATTATGGTTAATGTCTTAGAATTGGGATCTGTGTTTGAGGGTTGATTAGATAAGCTGAAAGTTTTTTACTTTTGTTTGTTTGTTTGTTTGTTTGTTTAGATAACTAATTAGTGTACAGCTGAAATTCGTTAATTTTGGTGAATGAAGGTGCAAATTTTGTGGGGATTTCATGATTGATTTATCTGGGTGGACTGTAGTTCATGGGTTGAATGAACTACAAGTGATAGATGGGTAGTTTAAGTGAAGAAGATGAACAATTTTTTGATTCAAAGGATTCTATAACCCCTGTTTCTGATTCCGGATCCGAAGGCGTAGAGAATTATGATTCAGATTCAAGGTTGGCTGAAGATGTGGTTCACAATTTTGGGTATGAGGTATGGATTCAGAGCCCTGGAATTATTAGCGAGCGCCGTAGGAAGCTGTTGAAATTGATGGGTTTAGCTCCGAATCAAGTGGTAGAGGAAGGGGATGGTGATAGTTCTAGCAGGTTTGAGGGGGAGGTTGTGGATAGAGCTAGAATTCTGGAAAACAGTGGGACGGTTTTGAGGTCGAGTTTCAGGGATGTGCGTTCAGCGAGTCAGTCTTCTTTATCGTGTTGCTCGAATGATACCCAAGACTCTTTGGATGTGGCACTGGAGGAGAATCTGGTCCGTAGGATCAGGAATTTGGACGATGGATCGGAGTTCATTGTGGATGAAGTAGGGCAGGATGGGTTATTCAGAAAAATTAGAGAATTGAGGTCTAATCGATCGCTCAGGTGGGAGGAGTTTGAGAAGACGTTGGGTCTTTCTCCGCTTGTTCAGAGAGCTATGAGAAGAGATGCTGCATTGGCACCCAATAGTCATACAGAAGGGATAAGGAAAGCAAAGAGAGGATGGTTGAGGAAATTAGGTGTAGTGGCATGTGTTGCTGATACACAATCAGGGATCAATCGTGTAGAAAGTGATGGTTCTTTTCCTAAATTAAGACGTAGGTCTCACAGTGTTAGGGTTCGAACTTACAGGAAAAGGTCCAAGGAATTCTCGGCTCTTTATATGGGGCAAGAGATCATTGGACATGAGGGTGCAATTCTAACAATGAAGTTCAGTCCTGATAGCCAGCTTCTTGCAAGTGCTGGTGAAGATGGAACTGTTCGGGTATGGCAGGTGATTGAGTCTGAAAAATCAGAAATAGGTCATCTTCCTGATGTTGATGCTTCACATGTCTATTTTACAATTAATCAATTTGGGGAATTAGCACCGATTAATGTGAATAAAGAGAAAAGGGGGAAACTGAGGAGTTTGAGAAAATCATCTGAATCTGGTTGTGTTATATTCCCACGGAAAGTGTTTCAACTAGCAGAGAAGCCTCTTCATGAGTTCCATGGTCATAGTGGTGAAGTTTTGGATCTGTCATGGTCCAATAACAAGGTCAGTTATTAGTGGGACGGGTTTTATCTTTCGCCTCCATTAGAATTCTGTTCGGCAATCTTATAATCTTCCCTTGGCTATGCAGTGTCTTCTCTCATCTTCTGCTGATAAAACTGTCCGTTTGTGGAGAGTGGGATTTGATGAGTGCCAGAAAATCTTTTCACACAATGATTTCGGTAACTCTCTAATTCTCTGTAAATTTATTGGTTTTGCACTTGTTTTGTGCTCTCGATTCAACATGAACTAATTTCTATAAATCCTGCTTTGTTTGAACCAGTTACGTGCATTCAATTTAATCCCATTGATGACAATTACTTCATCAGTGGTTCTGTAGATGGTAAATTTCGTATTTGGAGCATTCCTAGTTGTAAAGTTGTTGATTGGACAGACATCAAAGAAATAGTTACAGCTCTTTGTTATCAGCCGGATGGAAAGGTTTGCATTTATTGGCAATACTTTGTCTGCAAGATGTTCTGACATTAAATTTCTTGGTAAACCTGAAGATGTTTTGAATTTCTTATCCAGGGTGCTATTGTTGGCTCAATATCTGGTGACTGCTATTTCTTTGATACTTCAGGTGAGCATTTTGTTTCAGCTTATGCTGCAATTTCCTGGGCAACTCTGATCAAAGATTAGCCTGGTGTTTTAGTCTTAGAGAGTGCTTGGTTGGGTGTACAAAGTTTATCTAGAAAAGTTGCCTTGCACATTTTCCTTTGTTTAGTTTGTAGAGGTGGAAACTTGTTATTCTACATGGAAAACCATTTTCTCTTTCAAAGGAAGAAATGCCACTTTTTCCTCCGTCACTTACCGTCCTCTTTCTCCTTTCCCATCCACACTCCTCCCTCCATCGTTTTTTCCTTTATCTTTTCTTGCAAGGAACCAAACAAAAGAAAACTAATCAACATAATTTCTATGCAACCATTCAGACCCTTGTTGTAGTAACTTGAATGCTTGACAGTTTGTTCGCCAACCGAATTTTCATGCTGCAATTGTATCCTGTTGTTTTTACTTACTCTTAAGATTGCATGTGGCTGAAATAGAGTAAGGTGTAAGAGGTCCGAAACACCAATTAAGTTATCCCATTTTATCAAGATAGACATAGGAAAACATGCTTGCATGGAGAGAATCCGGGCTTCTAACTCTTATTTTTTAATTTTTAGTGTGGAAACATTTGGCTAAATCTTGTTACCTGAATTACCTTTTCATTTAATTTATTCACTTCTTATCTAAGACTCTGGTTGTTTCATGAAACATTTCAGATAATAGGTTGCAAATGACTGATCAAACATCACTACATGGTAAGAAGAAGGCACCCGTAAGAAGAATAACTGGCTTTCAGGTGGTTACTTAGTTTAGTGTATCAATTTAGTATCTTTTACTTGATTTATTGTTCAACCCTAACCCATTTGCCTAAATTTTAAAATGCTGACATTTTGATTTGTTATAATCAACCCAGTTCTCCCCTGTTGACCCCAGCAAGCTCATGGTAACTACCGCTGATTCCCAAGTCAGAATACTCAGAGGGGTTGATGTTATCTGTAAATATAAAGGTTTGTACTCTTACACGTAGTTAATTCTCTTTGAAGCTTTACACACTGTTTCAGTACATGGCAGCAAATTATGCAATTCTGTTTGTCGATGTTGCTCTGTGAATTGATTTACATGCGGCCTTAACTTCTAACTTATTATTCATTGTTATCAGGTCTCCGAAATGCAGGAAGCCAGATATCTGCGACGTTCACATCAGATGGAGAGCATATTGTCTCAGCGAGTGAGGACTCGTTTGTTTATGTATGGGACTGCACTAACTCAGACCGAGCAGTTTCCTCCCACTTGAGAAGTAAGCACTCCTCTGAGCGGTTCTTCTCACACAATGCTTGTGTTGCTCTCCCTTGGCATGGAACCACGTGTGGAAATATTTCATCGAATCTCTCGGGTTCATCAGCAAAACATTCAGGAGTAATGGTGAGATACGCAACTGAAACGGTACCCGAACATCGACCCTCGGTTGACAGAACATCATTATTCTCAACAGATACCATTTCATTGGGCTTTTCTGACCCGTTTTCCAGAGGGGTTGCAACCTGGCCCGAGGAGAAGCTAATAGGCTCAAATTCTTTGATCGTTTCATCTGCAACATGTAAATCGGAGTACAAGCTATTGAAAACGACGTGCCAGAATATGGCGGGTTCTCCTCAGGCATGGGGTTTAGTCATTGTAACTGCGGGTTGGGATGGCCGGATCAGGGTATTCCAGAACTATGGTTTACCAGTCCGCTTGTAAATGCACAGGAGCTCTCTCGGTCAGTGTATGCGTCAGAAATGAATATAAAAATTTGTGGTTCCATTGTATAAATGTAAAGGTAAAATTTTCTCCCACACGCAATAAATATACACTTATTAGTTGATTTTTTTACTGGAAAAAGAGAAGAAAAAAAAATGAGAAAAAGAAATTGGGTCTATAGTTCTAGTTTTTAGCAAGAGTTTTGAGGCCCTAAAAAAGTCAATGCTTTTTTGGCTGGTTTTGTGAAAGTGGAGTCTACCTTCCATATTTGATTATTGAATAGTAAATCTTGGATTGTGATTTGTGAGGTTCAAATTGTACAACGATGTGATTGACTCATTACAATTGACTTTTATATATTTGTGTATGTCAATTATGTCATTTTTTTTTACCAAACTATAGTGGTGGTACATTTTATACTATTTCTTGACGTTTTCTCTTTGTACCCTTTCAACTTCAAAAACAAAACTTTTCTCTTTTGCCTTTTTGTTTACTTCTTTTGGGAGGGGGCGGTGCGTGGAACGTGGTTGAAATTCTTTGATAGATGTATTAACAGTTGTTACCACTTAATATACCACCATATATATCATATATGTAACGTATGTTTGATTGGAGATTCTTTTTTCGGACATCATTCACACTACAAGAAATGACAACTTGAGAAGACTAAATATACTTGTGTCTTTGTTGTTCTCGCATTGTTCACACTCACTAGCACTAAAATCTCTCGCACAGAAGAATTGAGAGGGGTACAATTTACAAAGATTTGAGACAGAATTTCGTGTATGCGATTGTCTTCTGTGACTATTATACAACAAGCAACCTGTCTTCTTTTTTGTTCGACAACTAGAATAGCAGATGTCGGAGGCTTTATTAGGCACGACACACTAGTTCATACTCCTGTTGTGCCAATAGACAATTATGAGGCATCGGTACAACCTACATGTCCTTTGTGTTGGGTTATGTGTCTTCATGCTTACACTTGAATTTTTTTGATTTAGCCGTATCGAACTCTTGACTCATGTCTAAAGATGATTATGGATTAGATTTGGAACTAGTAGAACGTTATTCAAATCCTAACACACTTTATACGCTCCACGCGATGCATACGTCGTTCGATGTATGTTGCACCCATCACCCAAATTTCATCCATTTATTATATACTGGTGAACCGAGGAGATTATGTGATTGTCGGGTCAAATAATTTTAATATATTGTAAAAATAAATATGATCCAACATACATAATATATTGAAGAAACCTAAAAGTGAATGGGTGGTGTGAACTGTGGATTGTGATGGGTCCTGTCAAGGTGAAAAACCAGAAAGTAGAAAACACTACTACCTAGCACTCTAGCAGGCTACCAAGTATAATTGGTTGATTATGCGAAAATTCAACATAATGTTCTGGTATTGATTCAAAGCTTATTGGCTTGCCTAGTTGCATCACGAACTCTGTACTATTGAATATTTGATCATTAAGACCGCTTTTTTTTTGCCGACAGTTTATTATGCGTCAATCTAGCTGATGAAAAATGTTGATCAGTCCCCCCCCCCCCAAAAAAAAAGAAAAACAATGTTGTTTAGTAACAATATGTTGTCATTTTTCATTCATTTATTCATCATTGTCACACTCACAGTTAACATACTTAATTTTGGTAGTATGAATTACACAAAGTTGACATCTATTACAATATACTAAAGCACAAATCGGAGATGACTCTCATTATAAAATTTTCCCCACCTTAATCATTTATAAGATATTTTTTTAATGGGAATTTTTTGATAATCTTCTTAAATTGACAAACTAATTTTTTTTTGAGGAGAAAAGCGCAAGGAGGGGAGTGTATTATTAAATCAAATCGAGTTCCGCCAAGGATAAAATTTCTTATGGAAAATTACATATAAATACACACTCGTTGCTAAATACACACTCGTTGCCAAACGAGGGAGCCACTCTAGCCATAAGATGCGCTATGGTATTCCCCGCCCTCTTCATATGATTAATAGAGAAAGAAGAGAAAGACAAACTAAGATTTCCAATATCTTCCTACAGAAGATCCTCTTAAGCACCTCCTCCAGAGTTCTTGTTGACGCCATTAACTACACCCAAAGCATCAGACTCCAATTGAATGCTCCTAAACCCCAACCAGCTGGTAGTGAGAAGACTCAACCTTACTGCTGCCAATCGTGCCATAGGAGCTGCCCAGAAGGTGGTGCATCGAGGCACTGCAGCAGCTATAACAGTACTTCCCAATTTCGCGCAACCACGCCAAGACCCACCACACCATCACCAATAATAGCAGCATCAAAATTTAACTTTACAGTACCTTCACTCACAGAGGACACACAGCACGAAATTGGATTGCGAGCATACTCACAGAGCCACAGTAATCATTTACCAGACTTGTGAGAATACAACTGCAGTAGCTTCCAAATTAGAATTTAACAAGATGTGTTCAATCTTAATACAAATATTCAAATTTAACCCATCAAACTTTTCCTACATATTATATACAAAAACTAGTAAATAGATACTTATTACTTAATCTAGAATCGCCACAGAATGATAAAAGTAACATTGTGCCATTGTGGGGAAGTCAACATAAACTAGAAGATATTGAGCTTCCATTATTTGGCAATGCAGACCTCAGACTTGCTTTTGTTGAGTAACTTGACATTCTCAAACCGATCATCCTGGCTTCCACAAAACTCTCTCTCCAATTTGTCGACATCGTCCTGGTTCAATTTCTTGAACAAGGGACATGGCTTCCCTATTTTATGACCAGCAGGGACAATTTCCCAAGGCTTTTGAACCCTCTCAATGTCGTCGTCGTGAAGTGTGAACTCATGAGCTTCAAGCTGAAGTTGCTTCAACACCTCTGTGCTAAATGATGGCATAAATGGTTGAAGCAGGCATGCAAGAATGCAAACAACTCCAACTAAAGTTTTGACAACAAAAGAGCACCTCGGTCTATCACTATTGTAAAGCTTCCAAACTTGAGTTCTCTGGAAGTATCGATTTCCCTCGTTAGCAATAGCCATTGCAGCCTTTAAACCATCCTTCAACTTACCCTTCTCCAGAGCCTTGACATATTCTTGCACATAGTGTTTAAGGTAATCACTGAATTCAGTGTCCATCTCAGTCAGCACAACATCAGAGACATCAGGGATAACAGAGTTATATCCTTTGTCAGGGGGCTTAGCAACAAAGGTGAGCACACGGTTAATGAAGTTGCCCAAATTATCAGCAAGTTCGCTGTTCAGTTTAGCTTGCAAGTCCTCCCAAGAAAATCTTGAATCAGATGTCTCCGGTCTAATAATCGTCAAATAGTATCTCCATACTTCTACAGGTATATTTGTTTTTTTAGCATCATCACCAAAAACACCAATACCATTGCTCTTGGAGAATTTTCCTGCTCCATATAACAGAAAATGAGTAGCATGTATCGAATGAGGAAGGGTCCATTTTTCCCCCGTTCCAATCAGATATGACGGAAAATAGACCGAGTGAAAAGGGACATTGTCTTTCCCCATGAAACAATGAAGCTCGACATTCTCAGGATTTTTCCACCACAGCTCCCACTTGGATGTGTGACACTTTGTGATGGATATATAACCAAGAGGAGCATCAAACCAAACATACATCACCTTTTCTTTGAATTTTTCACCAGGGAATGGAACAGGAACTCCCCATTTAAGGTCACGAGTGATGCACTTTGGCTGAAGTTCTTGATGAAGAAGATTATGTGTATGGGTCACTGCTTGTTGATTTGAAAATGTAATCCTATCAGAAAGGGAGCGCAAGTCCTGCTGCACAGCAGCTAGTTTCAGAAACAGATGCTCTGAGGTGCGGAGAGTCAGGCTCAAACTCCGACAAATCTTGCAGATAGGGTTAAGCAAGTCTCGAGCATTCACAAACGCACCACAGCTCTCGCATTGATCACCTTTACAAGACAAAAGGCAGCGAGGACACTGACCTTCAACAAGACTATCCGCTAAGAACTTTAAGCATTGCTCACAATACAACTGTTCAAGAATATTTTCCTCCAAAAGATTGTTGTTGTTGAGTGAATCGAGTACTTTATGACAAACGACAGTGTGTTCAGGAGTAGAAGTTCGGCCAAATTGATCAAACTTAATATCAAACCAGTCATAGATCTCCTTGTGCAAAGGATGATACTTGTCACAAATCTCACGGGGAGTGAGATTGTCCTTAGCTGCACGAACCTCAGTAGTGGTGCCATACTCGTCAGTCCCACAAACGAACAGCACATTATCACCTCTCAGACGAGAGAATCGAGCAAATATATCCGCGCTCAGCACACATCCAACGATATTGCCTAGATGAGGCACATTATTGACATATGGGAGGGCACTCGTAATTAATATGTTCCTCTTGCCTGAGATTGGTACCTTCTCCTCCTGCTGCGACATGATTTGCAACTGAAAAGATTCACCAAAATTTCTCAATCAAACTCAATGTCATTAATCAATATATATAAAGATTCACCACAATTTCTCCTTAATCAAAAACAGTATATAAACAAATTTTATACCTATAAAATTCGCTAAAGTGTATCTATTAAGTTAGCACACATGTTTAGCTCCCTCTGTTCCTCACATGTAAAGCAAGCAAGAAACATAAAAGTTCAAATTTATACTATTGCAGCATAAGACCGAGACTAGCTCAAGATATAGTATGTACTATTGTAGTAGCAACTAGCAAACAACCAGGAGAACATTTAATTAGCTATATTTACATCATTCAAGATTTTCACCTATGTTTCCAAGTTCTACATTTAGGAAGACGAAATAAGCTCCTAAAGATAGTTTTTTTTAAAAATTCTTTCCTATATGTTTATAATCTGGAATTTAGGAGGTTCTTTCTACAAAATGAATTTATTTGGTCTATTTAAGATGAGATTGTGTAGTGATTCCTTGCTACTAAACTGAAGTTCATGTGTAACCTGTATTATAAAGCTATAAACCAATATGATGTGCTAGTAATAATTCATGTATAAACTATGGAGTCATAATTTTTTTTATCAGAATTGGAGAATCTGCTAAACTTTACCAAGAGACATAAACAACGGATACTGTACATTGTTCGCAAACGACTAAGGGACAATCCCAATCCGAAAAGAAAGCAATCACTGCCAGAGATGATCAGGAAAATCACAATTGAACTATTTCGGTCGACATTCATGCTCTACCAATCAATCTAGTTCTCTTCTAAAAAGAAAGCAAGCATTGCTAGAGATGATCAGGAAAATCACAATCGAATAATTTCCCCCACAAACTCTGTTGCAATAATCACATAAAGAACAGTAGTATGTACAATGTAATTAGAACCATGTAATTAGAACCACTAGATTATTTTGGAGTCATGAATTTGAATTGAATCAATGTTTTTGATTAATACAGCAAATTTGTAATCATATATAGCATAATTCTCTACCCTTTAATTTGAGTTTGATTATTCAAAAAGATAAATACAAAGCACAGAATTTTAACTACCTTTAATACAGAGTAACTCATGGACAACTCAAAACACATTCAAATTACATCAAAACAATCAAAATTCTTTTTCAAATTGGCAAATAATTTGAATTGGAAAGAGGTGTGCTAAATTTGATTTTGAATTTGAATTTGAACCTACAATATAGTATACAACTAATTATCAATTCTCAAAAATTGGAACTTGATAAATTGAATAAAGATTAAAAAAAAATTAACAACCGTTTAACACAAACAATAACTTAGCAACAAGAAATTAACATTAGGAATTATGTATTTAGGTTAAAATTAAATTACCCAAATTCCAAATTAAATTTCCGGTAGCGGAAAGAATACTTCGGCGGCGGTGGGGGAACTCGAGAGAGGAATAAAACGTCTAATAATGTAAGTACTACAAGTTTACAAGTGCATTTTTTTTTTGTTCTTTTTTTGAAAGAACAAGTGCATCTATATATGACTAAGAATGATATAATGTCGATTAGTAGTATAATAGGGTTTTGCTCAATCTCAAAAGGACATAAATATCTGGTTTGTAATGGGCTTTTGGGTGGCGGCTTTGTGCAAGGGTAGTCCAGATGACTTATTAGTTATTCCTACCTATTAAAAAAATTATCAGAGGTATTTTAATTATTGTGTATCTAAATACAACATTTATAAAACAGTGCAACATTTGAAGATTAAGATACAATATTTATTACCCACGAAACTGAATAACTAGTAAATATGAAACATGAGTACATAAATATGTAAGAGAGGTATTTGCATACAACATTTGTTTTCTCCAAGGTACAACATGAGTGTTTTGAAATATACTCCATTTTTAGACTACAATACAATATTTGTAAACAATACAACATTTATTGATTTGTAGAAATATATTTAACTTATTTACAACATTGCTACTGATACAAGCAGATTTGATGCATATCGGTTTGAGATTTGGCATTTCTCATCATAATATGTTGTCATTTTTTATTAATTTATTCATCTTTGTCATATTTATTTATCGTTTTCAATGTACGTCTTTAAGCATTAATAAATGTAATTTGGGTAGTATAAATTACAAAGTTGACATTACAAAATTACAAAATAAACGTGCACTTTGTCTCGTAAATTCTCCAATAATAAATTAAATTGCACTTTTTTTACTAGTTTGAGTGTCATAATTTGAAAATAGAAAAAAAAAAAACAAGTTCCTAATACTTTGCTAGTATGATTCATGGGCTTGGAGATACTAATCTTTATAGAGCCCTTAAGAGGTTCTACAAGGATGAACATCAATATCATCTGAAATGAAATTAACTTATATTTTATTCTTGGTGTCCATTTATAAAAGACTTTAGCTTTAATAATACAAACAAAGGTTTTTTTTTTCCCTATTTTTTGTACCCTGTCCTTTTCCTTTATTGGCTCTGTTTGGGGAGCATTTTAGGTGTCTAAAATATATAATTATAAAATTTTTAAGTCTTAAAATGAATTAGGTGTGTTTGGGAAATATCTAAAATAAAACTTCGATTCCTAAAATGATCGATATTTACAGTAGAAAAAATATAACGTTTGAAAATCGGGATACCTAAAATCTTGGAAAATTTTGGAAAATAAAGTTTCTCTCTGCAAGGTTTCTGTGAGTTGATCGCAGAAGGTTTTCGTAGAAGAGAATTTCGATTCCAGCCCTTGCTAGATCTTCTCGTCTTCTTTCTGAATCATCTTCATTTACTGTTGGCATTTCTACAAAGGTATCATAATGTTGAGAAGTTTGCCGTTGACCTTCAGCCACAATAGCGAGGCTAGCAACGGGTGTAATCTCATGGAATTGGGAAGAATTAGGAGTAGATTCATCGAGTAAAGCCGAATCATCTTCCATCTCTTTTTTTCTTTCTGTTTTTTGTTTTTTTTTGGGCTGAATTACTACAAGCCCAATCTCTCAATTATGTTGGTTATTCTTTTTGGGCTGAATAATTTATATTGTTATTTTATTATTTAAATACATTGAAATAAATTAGTGTTGAAATATATATAATAAAAAAATTATAAAATTTAAATAATTAATCAACTTATGCAACTAATTAAAGATTTTGAGCCAATCAGCAATAGTTATACTTTTTCCTAAAGGACGCGATGCGTGCGACGATAATTTTTCATTGTGATATTTCGTAATGTCCGAGTAGGGTAGTTTTACGCGCGCAATAACAAATGCGACAACTCATTATAATAGTTTTAGTTGACATTTTTTTAATAAAGGCTATGTTTTGTTCAACTTATTAGAAGTTATTTTCGGCAAAAATAAGTTCTAAGTTCGGTCCAGTTCTGATCCGATCTTATTATCATCTATGTAATTGACTTACACAAAATGAAATTATATAAACCCATTAAAATGATCATTTCTTTACATGACTATAATATTATGGAAGTATATTGCTGATTTTTTATTTTGGCAATTTTTCCTTTTGATGGAAGTTTTTGATATTCTTAAATGAATTTGTAAACTTTTTAGTCTTTCTTTTTTTTTAATCTAATTTTTTTTTCTAATTGTAGTTTTTAAAAATGGAAAATATTTTGATTGATTACCCATTATTATTTAAAAAATTTAAACAAAATTGATGTAATTAAAAAGTAAGGGTAATATAGTTATTTAATAGGGGGACACCATACCTCCACCCTTCACTTATATAATAGAGATCGGGTTACTACTCTGTCCTTTAATCGATTTGTAGTATTCAAACAGAGTCATTAACTTGTTCACAAACAATTTTTTTGAAGGGTAAACTTAGAGCGTTATATAGAAAGGGAATTAGTTCAGAAGCATAGCAAAACTCTTCCCTAATAAGTTCCCTTAATCCTCAAATAGCTTGATTACTTCAAACAAAAGAGTTACAACTTACAAGTCAATTTGAAAAGTCGTCATTCCTATGTTTAACTTACAAGTCAATTGAGACAACATGAGCATCAAAAAATGGCAGCCTGACATGCCTTAATTAAGGTTAATGCATAGGCTTGCAAGCAAGCTAGCTAATCACCACCCTTAAGAAAAAATTAGCAACCTATTCTATAGCTAGGGAAGCTTCACCATTCACAATCTATACCTTTCTACATCATATTCCCTTTTATCCCTAATTTCTTGCTCCACATTCACTCTCCCCCCTAATTATCTCTCTTTTTCTGATTTTCAATATACATATGTTTGATCGTATCATTAAAAACTTTGATTACTCGTTATTAAATGTTGATATTTTGAAATACATACAAATCTACAAGAGCGAGCTTACATGATGACACGATAATATTCTTATATAATTTAATGAAAGTTTATGGTCAAAGTTGATGAATTTTAGCTCATTGAAGAAAATGGAGCTACTAATTAAAGGCAAATAGAGTATGAGCTAAACGGGTAAGCTAGGCCCTGTTTTTTTGGGCTGAACTGAACTGAACTGAACTAAAACTTGAGAGAGATTTGTCTGAACTAAACTGAATTTCCACTAATCTAGTCCAAAAGAACAGGGCCTAAGATGGCGATGACTTTTAATTTACTGACTTTATGGTTTAGATTTACGTACAAACATAAGTTGTTGTTGCATTCTTTCTTATATTTTTTGTCATCATGTATATTACCATTTACCCTAACAAACTTAGCAACAGATTAGTACGTAACTTTCATACAGCTTAAGAGCCTAGATTAGAAAAAAAATGAGGGGCTATGAATTTGAACAAGAACCCTCCATAAATTGAAATAGCGTGGAGGATTGGGCAGGGCATATATTAGGGAGGAAAGTTGGTTGAGTTCAAAACATTATACGTTCTCATACATTTAATATAATAGAAACAAATCCATCCATATTATGATGCAATATCATATTAATTAAGTCATATTATATCATATATTATGTAGGTGTCCTAGTAAGTTGGAAGAGAAAAACCCTACTATTTAGGAAAGATTAATTTATATAAACCTTTATTATTGTTTAATTAGTAGGGAATTAACAAGGTTGTGATCCATTGTTTGCTCTCTAAAGCATGAAAGTCATCCTCTTTCTCTGAGTACCCTCCTCCTTAATCTCTGTCCTCCACTTAATCAAAAGTTTAAATTTTACTAACATAGAAATTAAAGGAAGAGGAAGCAAGGAAAGAGGAGAGAGAAAAAAGAAAGGAATAAGAGATAAAAAAAAAAAAAAAAAAAATGGGAAGAGCTCCTTGTTGCTCTAAAGTTGGCTTACATAGAGGTCCATGGACTGCTAGGGAAGATGCCTTGCTAATAAAATACATTGAAGCTCATGGTGAAGGTCAATGGAGATCTTTGCCTAAAAAAGCCGGTAAGACGATGAGATTAGTTGATTAAATCCTCTCTAATTACGTATATTTAATTATTTATGTTTCAATTACCAACTAGATAGTACTACTAGTTAATAACTCATGAGGATGAATGTATAACCCTATTCTACTTAGAATTTCATTCATCTCTTTTGAAATAATGCTAGTCAATAAACATGTAAGAACTGAATTAATGCTTGAACTTTTGAAGTAGTAAAGAATACTCAATTAATTATTGTGACGTTGGATTAGATATATATTATTGTAACTTCGTTTTTTTTTTTTTTGAAATAGAGTGAGTTTGGTATCCTAATTAACATTGATACTTTTCTCCTATATTTAACCATATTACCACTTTCCTTTTCGAGACATCTGAAAAATAACTTCCCGCTTTCTTTCTATATTAAGGTGATTTCCTCTCTCCATCACTTTAATTAACTTTTTTTTTCTCACAATTTTTTTTACTTGTTCAATACTTTTGCTCTCTCTATCCACTATCACTCTCAAAATTTCATTCAACTTTAAGATTTTGTTTCCACAAAACTTTCGTGGCACTTAGAAGTACAAAGTGAAAGTATTGAAAGATATAATTAGCTATATACATATATACAATTACTAATTTTCATTATAAAAATATGTATTTTCGTTTAACGTAACGTACTAAAATCACAAATTTCTATTTATAGAATGATTCGATCAATTATCTAGACATTGATCTTCATTAACTCACTTTGTTTTTTCTTCTAAATATGATTTGATCTTGATTTATGAGCTAACACAAGTGATTAATGGATGCATGTTATTTATATATGTAGGGCTTCTAAGGTGTGGAAAGAGTTGTAGATTGAGATGGATGAACTACTTGAGGCCAGATATCAAAAGAGGCAATATTACACCAGATGAAGATGACCTAATCATTAGGTTACATGGCTTATTAGGCAACAGATGGTCTCTTATAGCAGGAAGATTACCTGGTAGAACTGATAATGAAATCAAAAATTACTGGAATACCCATTTAAGTAAGCAGCTCCGAAGCCAAGGGACCGACCCGAATACCCATAAGAAACTATCCGAATCCGAGCTCGAAAAACTAGCCAAGAATAATTATAACAAAAAGAGATGTAAGAGCTCCATTGATCATAATAAGCATACTAACTATAGGAGTATCAGATCTCGAAAACTTGGTGACGAAGTAGGGGAGAAGACCAAGATCCATTTACCCAAACCCGTTAGGGTTAAATCCGTCATTTCACTAACAAGGAACAATAGTGATAGAAGTTTAGAGACTAATAATGTAAGTACTACAAGTGCATCTTCAAGTCAAACTCAAACCTTAAACCAAAATTATGGGCTAACAACATATGACTCAGAGAATAATATAATTATGCCATGGATGGAAAATCATGCCAGCATGGAAACAAATGGATTTGATGATCATTTGATGATGGCTATTGGATCATCATATGGTGATCATGATGTCAACATTGATACCATGCAGCCTCATGATGAAGTGGTTGCACCAGATAATAGCCAGCAGCTTGAGAAGCTTTATGAGGAGTATCTACAGCTGATCAAGGTAGATCATGATCATCGTTATCATGATGGTGATGATGATGGTGATGATGTTGATGGTGAAGCTCAACTAGATTCATTCACTGAATCTTTTCTCATCTAATTGAGGAGATAAGAAATCTAGTTGAGAGGTTTTCATGCTAGTTTTAGCGTTTGACGTGCTAATTTTACCTTCCTTAATTGGATCCTTGATAGCTTACTGATAATAATGATTTCAAATTAAATTTGGTTGCATTTAGTGAGCAATTTATGTAATGTGTATTATTGCTAATGAAAGGTTAAGGTTTTCCCATTCTCTTAATCAGTTAAAAAAGGTTAACATATACTTTGTGAGTCATAAATTACTTGCTACATTAGCTTTTGGCACGAATTTTTGGAAAGGTAAATTAAAGTAGAAAGAAAAAAAGTGGATAGATGGAGTTTGGACAAGTTATAAGAAAAAGTAAAAAGAAAAAACTTGCTAAAAAAAGTTAACGTGTAGCAAGTAATTTGAGACATCTCAGAAAAAGAATGCAACAACTAATCTGAAAGGATAAGTAAGTTTATGAATTTACTTTATAATATAAGATTTTAAGAGAGTTGAGCGAGTCAACTTCGCGTGCTTTTTTCGAGTTTCTCAAACTCTGGTATGAGTATGACCCCTAGCGAACTCTAATATTTTCAAGTCAAGCCTAACTTCCTAATTAAACCTGTGTAATTGGTTCGAATCACAAAATGATAGTTTTGGCTTATTTTCTAACTAAAAGAGTTGAATATAATATCAACTATAAAGTTGATTATTATTTACCATATATAAGTCGAGCCTAAACTCAATATTACTTGGCTTGGTCACCTTTCGGTCGAGCTCGGGTAGTCGAGTCACACAGCATCTATCAGGAGCATGAGAGGTTTTTTTTTCTGAGGGATAGGCACATGAGAGTTGGTTCAAACAAGCTTGGCTCTACTCAGCTCCGTTACTTTTTTAAATTGGTAAGGAAATGTACGTGCCCTAGTGGATTGGAATCTCGCACAGTTAATCTGACCGATCCAGTTACACAGGCAAGGCCCTTTAAAAGTGTGGGGGGAGGTAAGGAAATCCCACCCTTAAAATGCTCTAGTGGGGACCACTACAATTTTGTTTTGGACATATATTAGTATTGCCTACATTCAGTATAATTGTAGTATTTCCAAAGTATTTGAGATTCAACTTTAATGGTCTATTTTAATTTAAATTATTATAATAGATATTAAGGGTCGAATTTTGTCCTTAACAAGTAACAACCAAAAGGACACCGATAGAGAATTTAAGATACCAAGGTATCTTAAATTATAAACACCACTGCGATTCACGTGCAGAAGTAAATCAAAGGATCTAACCTTAATCAAGATAAGAGAAGTACCAAACAAAAGCAATATGTATCCCATTTGGTTACATACTAGTATAAAGTATAAATATATGTTCTTGGGTACACCAGAGTATCCATAGAGCTATTTTCGCTACTCATTTTGCACATTCAAGGCAAAATTTTTTCTTTGGAACCATCCATGTGAAAATGAATAGTAAAATAGCCTTAGGTATACCTAACTCCTATATGCGCATTAAGTCGCTATGATACCTATAAATTTGTCCAGATTACTTACTAGTGTGATTTTGCTTCCAAATTGTAGAATTCCAATCCATCTCATGATAGAATGTGATGCCTTGGCAATATTAACTACTACACTTAAAATAAATTCAATTTATTCATTGACATTCACAATCTCCCACCTCTACCTTAGACCATTAAGATCTTCCATTACATTTGAGTAAATTAATCAAAGTCCACATTAACATAAATCTAAGACGATCTTAATGGTAATACTTTTTATATTTATATTAGCAAAGTCGGTGAGTAAGCCAAAATAACAGAAGTATTCTATCACTATTTAGTCTTTATAAAATTTGACACAAATCATGAAACTCCAAAATTAGCAATGACCTAAACAAGACACCTGTCATTTTGAGAAATGATTTTTTTTTTTGAGAGGATTTTGAGAATTGATAAATAACTTCTAATTGACCATCACGAGAAGCACGGGCAGAAATGGGCCCAAGGTACCATTATAATTAAGTACCCTCAAAAATCCAAATTCCTTGGAAAATTTCAAAAGTGAAAATTTGAGAAAGATGACACGAGAAAATATTCCTCGATTATTCAGCATTTTCACCGAATTGGTGTGCACGACCTTGCAAGTTCTAAGAGCAGGGGCGCCACTGAGCGAAATAAACAGCTACGTAGAAAGTAGCCGACTAGTTTCAAAAATGCAAGCCAAGATTGCTGGGGTAAAAATTTTCCAGAAAGCTACATAAATGCATAAAAATTAGGCAAGAGCAAGGACTATATATTGAGAGAGAGCCTGCAAGTTTTCTGTTTTCCTTAAAATGTGCAGATTTGAATTCTGCATTGTATGAGCCAGATTTAAAAATTTAGTCATACAAATTTTACTCATTCCGATAACCCAATGACTGTACACAAGACCAACCTACTCTTGGAATTCTTCTGCTTCCATACCAAAATCAGTTCGTAAAAGGTCGTCAACCGAAGACCTGCATATTATTTACTCAAGCCAAGTACCGGAATAATTGGGGGTTTTCCTTGTCTCTTTCGATATAATCCCGAGTAATTAAATCCTCAATCCTCTTCTTGATTGCCTTGAAATCGGGCTGCAAAGAGACAGTAAAAGAGACCAATCATCAGCAAAAAAATAACTTGACACCAGATATTTTGTTTAATCCTAAGTTACTCAGACTCTCCAATTATCTCAAGTACCTGAATCGGATGCTCAACACTCCGACATGGTTATGGAGTATGGATATTCCGACACTTAGTTTTGGACAATTCATCAGAAAATAGCCGAGTCGGACACTTGGACATGTACTCATGTGCAATATGAGTATCAGAGTCCGAGTAATAACATAGCTGTTAATAATACCCTATTAACGTTACAAGCAAGTAACAAGGTGTCATACCTTGAACATGCGGCTTAGCTGTTCAACGCACTCTGTGATCAATTGTTGATACCCCAATACCTTCCTACTCTTCATTATACGCACAATAGAAGCATCAATGGCATACCGTCTATCTTTGTCCACGTCCTCAACAATCTTTTTCCTCTCATCCATCGGGGGAAGAGGAATCTGTATATGCAATTATACAAACGAAAAGATTTCAGAGACGATTTCAATGAATTAATAAGAAAGCTTGTACAAGATGACATACCCTAATCCTCCTCATTCTGTCAGTAAAACCAGAGTTGAACGAAAAGTGATCAGTATGAGACACAGTTCTCGTGTTTGGCTCCTTCAAAAGAATCTTGTACTTTGCACACGACAATGATTGAAGCACTCTAACTAAGTCTTCATCAGCCAGATTTAGTTGAGTTGCAATTTCTGCATAACTCAAGCGATCCGCTGTGTTGAATAGGAGCAAAGCAGCAGCCTGCATGGGGATGAGTTCAGTAATTAATTAAAGCACGACACATTGGGACAAAAAGGAAGTGAACAGAGAAATAAGACCAGAACAATTTGGTAATTACCTGATAGGTTCCAACAATCAATTCAATTGTTTTCTGACCAAACTTGCCATTAATGTTGCAACTTCCCAATGAGTAAACCCAAGAGAGCTTCCTGTGTTTTGTTTTCGTTTGATAGAATTGCTTAAAAGCTTCCACACACCTTACCTAAAAGTCAATAGATAAATTATGGTTTTCATGATCAAATGAGAAACTTGCCGAGCTAGTAACAGATAAAGTTTTATGAAGTACCAATTACCATCTCAGAAGGAAGGTTAAGATCAGAGGACTTGTAACTTGGCCAGAACCCCGTCGTCAGAACTGTGACATTCAGATCAAGTCCGGGATTGGCATTCGGATTTTGCTCAAGATATTCTTCAAAATGAGTCTGATTCTCCCTCCCCAATGTCAAATCAGTTACCTAAAAATATAAAGACAATAAAATCTAAGACACATGTCCCAGTAATACACAGCAATTTAAGTCCAGAAGTACATTACAGCTTACCATCCCTTCCATCTTTGACGTAAACTGTGCACCGCACTGCTGCTTCAATTTCGTTAAGATGCTTCTTTCATGATCATCATTGGCACTCTTGTCAAAAAGTAGACGGCGAGAGAGCTTCTTTCTATTGCCAGTTGATAGCATGAAACAGTATTGAACTTTCAGAAAGAAGACTCCAAAAAAAAAAAATGACAAGAGAAAGGAGGGAAACGCTGACCTGTAAAATTCTGCAAACATGTCTTTATCGCTTACATAAGCAAGAAGCTTTACCACCTGCAAAAAAAAAAAAAACCATTAATCACCTGCACCTTGAGCAGCACAGAAATTATTAGTAGTCAGCCTGTTACCTTCTCAAGTGAGTCCTCAATAGCTTCATCACTTAGCTTTTCACTACCGCCCTTTTTTAGTATATTATCACAAAATGTTGCGAGCAGTTCAGCACTAGAACTACCAGCAACACCCTTGTTTAAAAAGACCTCAAAAGCTTCCTTTAGAGCCTGTGCACAGCACCAGAAAATAAATAAAACAAATCAGAATACAAAACTATAAAACCAGATAGCACATCCCATTGATAAATTTCACCAAGCACAATTATGCAAACCTTGTGAAAAATAGTGTGGCTCATAAAGCAATCGATGACATAAACCATGAACTTATCGTGTAGCACTATCACTTTCCTTACAAAGACCTGATGACATGCAAACAAGTTAATTTTAGTTCCAAGAATCCAATAGCTGCTCAAGTATGAAGCTAGGTTACGGGACCTGCCTGTTCATGTGAACCACCGACAGCATTTTCAGCCTGCCAAACAAAGAAATCCAGAGGGATTATGATCAATACAACAAAGCATTATTAATCTGTCATATATAAGGAAACCTACAGAGAATATAAGCCAACAATTCTAGCTACACCAATATACTCGGAAAGAAAACACTGAGCCACATTCTGGTCATTAACAATTACCTACATAAAAATCTACTGGTCCACACATTTCATTTCACACGTTTAATACATCAGATATAAGAAATATAAAAAAATCTCTAGTGCACCAAAAATATCAAGAGATAACTACTCCTCAAGAGGACTTCCTTGAGCAATTTGGAGCTACAACAGATTTAATTTACGCAGATGCAACAAGAGAGACACATCCATCTTCTTACTGCAGTACCAATCTCTTAAATAAAAAAAATTCTTCTCAGCAAAGAGATTAACCGTATTTAGGTTGGGTAAAGCGCATACATTATACATATGTGTACATCGACTGTGCACGTGTCTGTAAGTGAGAGGGAAACAGAACAGTCAGCAGCAGAATTCTAAAGTTCAATAATTTTGAATGCTGGAGAGTAGTAAAACAGGAGAGCAACAGAGCAACACAAGGTAACATAAAGAAAATAAAACCAGTTTCATCAATTAGTCAAAACCAAGCCACCCACATTAACACGCACCAAAACAGCAACCCAAAGGGAAAGGTGTAGCGGTTCAGATTAAGTGGGGCATAATGAGCACATGGTAGTGAAACAAGTATACTTGTTTGTACTGAATTCAAGGCTTGAAGTAAATATTATCAGACTCTTAGCTAGAAGTGGAGCATGAAAGCAGCATATCATTTATTTGTACTGATTTTGAGGCTTGAAGTCATTCATTAACAACAATGCTTCAAACAATGATCATGAAAAGTGCCAAACCTTGCTAATTGCAGCATCTTCTGCCTGCTGGACCAAGGCAGTCCCTTCATCTGTAATATGCTGTAGGTGCACAGGTTGCGCAACGTCAAAAATCATCACAGGATAACAAAAAAATTGCCAATAAACATGAGAGGCTAGACAAACCAGTTTAAAGATGGATCCAATAGGATCCAAACCCTTAGGAACTTTACTGTATAGCCTGTACATCCTGGAAAGATCCTCCACCTAACCACACCCAAAGAACAAAAGTTCAACATTCTTCATTTGAAAATGTTGAAGATTAATATTCATAAGCTATAAGAATAAATAGAAGAAAAAAATACCTTATCGTCTTTAAGCAATACACGACATCCAGAATTTTCTTTCTCAAGCAATTGGTTTTCATAAACCAACAACAACTCATTTTGCACTCTCTGTAAAGGACAGTAAGGCAAAAAATCAAAACCATATAAAATAATTTTAATTGATTAATAGCATCAGAAGTTTTTTATTTTATTATTGACAGACTTTTATTGAAAAGGAAAGCACATTGATCCACAACAAAGCCTAATTCACTAAATAAAAGAACGAACAAACCTCTAGAAGCTTCTCTTCACTGCTAGCATGCAAGTAATGAGACACCCTCTCCTTTTCTTTTTTGAGACATTCCTCGGACTGCACAGCCAAAAGGCAACCAATGAGCAACATAATACACAGTGTGCTGCACAGAAAAATGTAAGAGCAGTTAAATGGTCTTAAAAGTTGCCTTCAACATGTATTCTGGACATGAATCCTCTACAATCCAACTTGAAGCCTTCCGAGAATAGTATGCAGCAGTATCATCCAGCAAATGTGCCTCAAAATCCTTTTCGTACTGCTCCATCTGTCCCATACCAATTTCAACAAATATCCCAAGTACATTCTTCAGTAATGCTCGGTCAATTTGCCCACCCTCTCTTTCTACAAAGATCCGATCAAAAAAAGTTCCAACGTCATCCACATTGCAAGCATGTGAAAGAATTGCAAAACACTTTAAATGATGAACTTACCAGGGCTAGAACAGCATCCTTTGCCTTGCAACTGATTTCTTGGTAAACCTTATAAAAATAAAAAAGTCGTCAATGGCTTAAATGCATAACAGACGTACAAAGCTAAGAAGAATTATAAAGATGGGGTCCGTATGTGACCTAGAAATTCAATAACTTCACTCAGCAGGCAATTTCTAAGAATTTTAAAATAGAAACTATGGCTTTACTCACCAAACTAAATTAACCAGCTTGTTGTGAGGGAAAGGGGTTGATTATTTTAAGAGGTTTCGCTCACCTAACTAAATTAACCAGCTTGTGATAGGCTTCACTCACCTAGAACAGCGTCTTTAAACTAACTTCACTCACTAATTTAAATAAAATTCTCTAGTTTGAATTTACTCCTCAAATTGAAAGAATTAGTAGAATTTCCAAGACTTAATTATAAACTCAGCATGTAAAAGTAACAAACTAAAGCCGATAAGTGTTGCCAGCACGAATGCAGATTAAATGGGATTAGAAGTTCATGAATCCAACCTGGCCTATGCATAGTACAGCTGCTAGACGTGTCATAATCCAGATTTACAGACTGTGCAGCAGCTTATATTCTTGTGCATAAAGAGTGATAGTGCTCTCAAACTCCCTTATGTTTAGGAGCAAATCCTAACTAAATTAGGATGAAAACTATGGTGGCAAGCTAACTGGAGATTCACGCAAGAAACAACATTGTTCCTTTTAGAAAGGAGATCCATATTGAAGTGAGACAATTGATTTCACATCACAAGAGGCTCAACTTATCCACTTGGATCAGAGTTATGAAACATAATCTAAAAAAGAAAAAGCAACAATGGGAAAAAAAAATCAACATATGTATAACACAAACAAGAGGGATCAATACCAGATCGCGGAAGCAAGTGAGCCCAACATCGTTCAGTGAAGGAAGTGACCTCCGAGTGATGAAGTAGCGATCAAGATAATGAAAGAAACGAGAGAGCCATCTGACCATTACTTTATGATTCAACCATCTATTTACAAGTTCAATCAGCATATATTCATCATGTTTTTCCTTCAAAGCTGGCAAAACCTGATTTGTTTGAAAAACAAAAAAAAGGAAAAAGACACAAGGTAATAGAAAAGAGTTAGCATGAAGGCGTGAGTTAATATTAGACATGAAACTATACTTTCCCCTTTTTTAGTTGCAATGTTTGACTTTTGGCACTATTCGTACACTGAACTTGACCTAAATATTTTTACATATGTATCCACACAAATTTTAGGATTTAAGATATTGGATTTATCTAATTGCATATGTCTATTGGCAAAAGTACAGGTTAAAATACTGCAACAAAAAAAACAGAGGAAGTATATTTGAAGAACACGGCAAAATTTAATTAGGCATCTATTAAACAAAAACAGAAGGCATATTAAGTCGTAGACTCCAAAAGGGAAGCAAATACCTCTTTACTTGTACGCCTTAGATGTTTAGCATTTCTTAATAAAGTGATTCAATTAATGGGATTTGTTATGATACTCAAGCAATCGATGATATTGATGAGATTTATATTTAAGTCTTACAATAATATCATATGACAATGCCTATTATGCTGCTTCACAAAGCAAAAAACAGTACAGCCAATTAAAAAGAACAGGTATAGAAATGTCCAGTCTACTTCAATGTAACAAAAAACATGAATCAGGACAGCAGTGACAGCACATCCAGAATGGTTGCAAGCATAACTTTCTTGCACAAACAGAAGACTGAGTTCTATTTTCCGAAACAAGAAAAAAAAAAACAATCTCTCAAATTCGAAAGAGAGACTTTATAAACAGCTTTTGGCAAAAAGCCGCGAAAGTAGTTTCTCTTTTAGTTATTGATTTGCTTAGTCGCCAAAAACATGCATGATGCATGGGAAAAGTCCATATAGACGAACAAAATGATCATAAAGTCCGACGGGACAGTCATTCCTTACCGTCGAAACAATGTAATCCACAAAAGCTTGTCTGTAATTATCATAAAGTTGCTGAGAATAGTCATGTGGGTTTTTCTGAGTACACATGTTGTATATTGTTCTGCAATTAAAATTGTGAGTTAGCAACATAACTTGTACCCATAATCATATCACATTGGTCATAGGGGGACAATATACTTACGTGTAAAGCATCATGTACTCTTCAGAGTTAAACGGAGGCTCATTTTCACCTTCAAGAATCTTCTTCAGTTTCTTTATTCCATTCTCCATAAATTCCCATCCTTCGTGTAGTTCCATGGGTTTGCGGTCACCCATTTTGGTATATTACTTGATTTACTCAGCTGTGACACAAAAGAGAAGTAGTTACTTCAATAACATTCCACTTATCCAATTATATAGACATAATGAAATATCAGCCTCACTGAGAGATCTATAGCATATATCATATATGTATCATAACAGCTACCTAATGAGACAAAGGCAGTATAATAGCACACAAAATGTAAGGGAGGAGGAAGAACAGGGAGATAAAATAAGTAGTGTTATAACTGTGGGTCAGATAGCAAAAGACTGAGATAAAACAACACATGGGATAAAGCTATAGAAAAAGTTTATAAAAAAAATAAACCATATGAATACATTATTTTTATGGCATCAACCGTCAAAACAAGATTATGACATTAGGAAAGCTTATCAGAAGAAGATCCACCACTTATCCATAATAAATGCGTGCCTCTAAGGCTCTAACTGTTACTCCATTGGTTAATCCATTCTAAAAAAGAAAAGGCCACATCGGACTTTTATGATCAACGTTTGTGAACTTTTTACTGTTGGGCTTGGGATATATACTACCACAATATCCTTTTGAAATTTCAACATATATAATCTTGCAAGATTACTATTGAGGTAAAACTTACGGGATATTTCCATCAGAAGAAGATCCACCACTTATCCATAATAAATGCGTGCCTCTAACTGTTACTCAGTTGGTTAGTCCATTCTAAAAAAGAAAAGGCCACATCGGACTCTTATGATCAATGTTTGTGAACTTTTTACTGTTGGGCTTGGGATATATACTACCACAATATCCTTTTGAAATTTCAACAGATGTACGGGATATTTCCATCAGAAGAAGATCCACCACTTATCCATCATAAATGTGTGCCTCTAACTGTTACTCCGTTGGTTAGTCCATTCTAAGAAAGAATTGGCCACATTGGACTTTTATGATCATCGCTTGTGAACTTTTTACTGTTGGGCTTGGTATATATACTACCACAATATCCTTTTGAAATCTCAACAGATATAATCTTGCAAGATTACTATTGAGGTAAATCTTACGGGATATTTCCAAATTATATTTCGGCACCACATCATAAATTGACACATTGGAAATCAAGGTTAATGACGTTGACCACTGAAATCAAACATGTTGATAAAACAGAAAGTCTCGAATGAAGATAAAATGAGTCTCTATGGTGTCTGCATTAAAACGGTAAAACCTACCACACCACATCTAAAGTATGAATGCCACTTCATTACATCCAAGACATCTCGCACTTACATGCATCTGCAACAAATGCAACCATATTACCTACAAAGCAACTACAACATCAACTAGCCAGTCTCATGCCAACATCCACATCACTATAATCCATTGTTACCCCAACTATTTACATTCCACATGATGCTGTCCTCTTTCTTCAATAAATTCTAACAAATCTGTATGATTCCAATCCAATTTCTCCTCCTTGGAGAAAAGATTACCCTAATTGAAACTTGAATCAGACTTCAATCATCAATCAAACATAGTTATAAAGCTGAAATTACTTTTCCTGTGTACTCAGTGATCAACATAGAAGGAAAAAAAATTGCATCAAAGACAACAATAACAATTTCACTATTCCCAAAATTAGCATCACAAACTCAACATGAGCAAGAACGCTTTTTTCACTGATTCAAATCGCAAAAAAAAACACTCGCATGAACTCACACCAATCGCATTCAACTACAAATACATACGATTACTCACAAAAAGAAAAGAATTCACTCAAAATCGAAATAACCTAATTCAAAACTATACACAACACATTCAAACTCAATCAACGCGCTTTTCATAAACAAAACAATTCGTCAAACAGAAAACATCAAACAAAATCCTCAACAAATTGCAGTAAATAACAGAAAAAACAAACAAGATAATTTCGAAGCTAATCATCAAATGATCGAGATTATTATAAAAATAAATATAAAAGCAAACACTAAAAAAAAGAGCAAAAAAAGAAAAAGAGAGAAAGAATTTAGTTACCGTCGAAATTTAGGGTTTTGAAATAATGCAGAAATCTTCAATTTGTTCCGAGATTAGGGATTCGATGAGAGAGAAAGATGAAGTGGAGAGTAGGAGTATAAGCTAGAGAGAGAAAAGGGAGATGACGAAGAAGACGACTATGGGAGTTTCTCTTTCTTCGCTTTGTATTTTATTTTGTCGCAGAAAAAAAAAGTTGCGACTGTTAAAAATCCCTCTTTTTGGGCAGCTAATTTGCCTGTATATATAATGATTTTCGTGCGCGTCCTTTTTTTAATCGGAGAGGGGGTAGTGTTTTTGTTTGGGCACACAATTACTTCTATATTATCTGTCTTTGAATAGATATTTTATTAGATTTGGATTCAAAAAAATTGTTTAGTACAAGTATAATTCTTATAATTATTATTGTGGCCAATCAAGTATAGTTATCTAGAATGATAATATTAATAATTGATCATTAATCATCTAGGCATAATTGATGGAGCATACTTATTATTATAACTAGTTGTTGCCCCGATGCCTCGGGTCATTGCGTATAATTCGTTTATTATTATTTTTAATGAAATTAATTGAAATACATGCGTCCATATCAGTGTATGCATTTAGATGACACGTAACTACCTTCAATGCTTCATAAATTTATTGTGATATCATTCACTTTTTGCAAAATGGGTCACTCTTTTAAGTCAAAATGAGTCATTTATAAACAAAGAATAGTTGCTTACCTTAAATGAGTCACTTGAATATAAGTAAAAGTGACCTCATTTAGGACAAAAGTTTACCTGAGTCTAAAGGGTAGCTTTTTAGCTTAATAGATTACTCATATATAAATTTAGGATTTTTTGTGGGGAATGACCAATTAAAATAGGTTTTTTGTGGGGAAACACCACTTAAAATTTTTTTTGGCGGGAAGGACCAATTAAAATACTTCCGTTGGCAACTTAACACCACATTACGATTTCCGGCCAAATTGTCAACTTTCCGGCGTTGACAATTTCTTTCCCTCCAAAACCTCGGTTTTTTTGTTTCTCCTCCTCCCCCACCCCTACGCCCTACCCACCGGAAACCCCCCTTAGTCCCCTACCCCGAAATCCTCTCACTCTCCTTCTCTCTCCTTTTCCTAGCTTCATCCTTCTTCTTCACCTCCCAATCCCAAATCCTCCAACCTCTTTTGCGTTGGTTGCCCCTCTCTATCTCTCTCCTCATGGGTCCCTGCTCTCGTGGTTCACCTATCGTAGGGTGCAGGGGAGGAGGATTCCGGTGGAGTTTTCGGTGGGTAGGGAGTAGGGCGTAGGGGTGGGGGAGGAGGATTCCGGTGGGGTTTCCTGTGGGTAGGGCGTAGGGCTTAGGGGTGTGGGAGGAGGATTCCGTGGGGTTTCCTGGTGGGTAGGATGTAGGACGTAGGGGTGGGGGGAGGAGGATTCCGAGTGGGTAGGGCGTAGGGGTGGGGGATGAGGATTCCGGTGGGTAGGGCGTAGGGGTGGAGGAGGAGGAGAAACAAAAAAAATCGATGTTTTGGACTTAAAAATAAGTCAACGCCGGAAAGTTGACAATTTGGCCGGAAAATCGTAATGTGGTGTTAAGTGGCCAACGGAAGTATTTTAATTGGTCCTTCCCGCCAAAAAAAAAATTAAGTGGTGTTTCCCCACAAAAACCCTATTTTAATTGGTCCTTCCCCACAAATATATCATACAATGGATCGGTCCTTTAAATTAGTTGATTTGACACAACAAAGTTTGTAATATCATTTTTCGGGTCATAAAGACACGTTACATTTCCGAACCTATTTATACATTGATTTAAATTAACTACAATATATTTTTCTCAAAATTTCCTTCAAATAGTTAATATTTGTGTTTTCTATCTTGTAAAAGGCTAAGCATAAATTAAGATTTGGTGGGCTCATTAGAGTTTTTTATAATGCAGCAAAGTTGATTTGATGTTTTATTATCACTATTATGATAAACGGAAACTTGATAGGTAATATAACTTGTAACATGGTTATATATTGTATATTACTCATTTACTTGATAAGTCAATTAATGTAGGAGTCGAATTGGTGTGTCAACTTAAGAAGCATAATTACTTCTACTTACAATAAAAAATCAATATGAGCTTGTAGATGAGTTGGTTAGTGCATTTATATCTCAAAGGAGAGGTTGTGGGTTTGAGTCTCAACACACACATTTTTATTGTTAATTTGCGTCAATTGCTTAGGAGGGGGGAGAACATGTGGGCAGCATGGCAATTGTTTGCTTTGAGTTTTAGATATATATATAGGGGAGGGCTCTTGTGAGAACACCTCCCTTATGTGAGAACACCTTCATATATGAGAATAAATCTTGACCATAGAATAGATCTAATGGTTGAAATCTTTGGGAAAAAAAAATTAAAATCTCATTCATAGACTCCCATTCACGACATTTCTTCGTATTTCTTTTCTCTCTCTTCACCTCTTCCTTCTCTCTCCTCTCACCATCAATGGTGGAATCACCACACCAACATCCGTCGATCGCCACCGCATCACCGTCGTTCGTCCCAATTCTCTCTCCTCCCCTTCCTCCTCCTTCCTCCAATCAGTGCGACGATTCGATACCTCTCTTTCTCTCTCCTCTAACTTTCAATTTTACCACAAACATAATCAGAAATTGGTGTTTTCGCCTAGAGATGGCCACTGGTGCGGGCTAGGTGGGCTGGTCCGCGGACCTTAGTGGGTCGGGTTGAGATTTACGGCCCAGGACCGGACCGTGAAATTCACGGTTTGGGTGGGCTGGTCCACGGGGTGAAAAATCTTGGCCCACACCGGTCTGTTACCGGTTTTCACGGTTCGAACAACGGTTTTGGCGGTTCGTGGGCCTACTGGGCTGGCGGGCCGGCATGATAAATTTTTTTTCATAATTATTTAATCATTAGAATCATTTATTATTGTTACATAAAACCTTTAAAATTAATTAAAATATATACAATTATTAATATTAATGAATAATTTCATTATTTTTGAATTTGATTGAATTATAATATATGAAATTTGATTAAAATATACACAATTTGGTTGAATAATTACTTGGGTTGGTCTGGTCCGGTTCATGGGTCGGGCTGGACCGCTTTCGTGGACCGGGCTGGGCGGTTTTAGTAGCGGTCTTTCGTGGGTTGGGCTCAAAAAATCTGGCCCACGGCCCACCCACCAATTTCACGGTTCGAGCTGGGCTGGACCGGGCTTTTTGTGGGCTCAGCCCACACGACCTAAGAGACGGGCTGGGCTGGATTGGCCCGCACTGTTGGCCATCTCTATTTTCGCCTTTGATTTTTGCCAGAAACATTACCGGGAAATCGGTAATCTACATTCGTGAAATTGATTGTTGATCGGCGGTGACGCATTTGATTGATAGTGGTCAATGATAATGTTGATGTTTGATTGTGAATTTGTGATAATGTTAATTGTGGTGATGTTGTTGGTCTCGTAATGTTGGGATAGCTTTAGGATTTTTTTTTTAATTTAAATATTAAATGTACTCAAATTAGATGTTTTTTGGTAATTTTATTGATTTTCCCACGAATGAAGATTAATGTACTATGATTGGATTTTTATGTGTGATGTATATAAGTATGAACAAGTTTGGTATTCATCTAAATGAAATAATTTGGAATATGTTTGAAATAATTCAGAACATGGTTGAAATAATTCATAACATGTTTGAAATAATTCAGAACACACTTGAAATATTTCTGAACATAATTAAAATAATTTGGAACATGTTTGAAATAATTCAAAACATGTTTGAAAAAATTTATAACACACTTGAAATATTTCAGAACATAATTAAAATAATTTGGAACATGTTTGAAAAAATTTAGAACACACTTGAAATATTTCATAACATAATTAAAATAATTTGGAACATGTTTGAAATAATTCAGAACATGTTTGAAAAATTTTAGAACACGCTTTAAATATTTTAGAACATAAGCTTGATATTTGGAACATGTATATATGTATTTGTATTGATTTTATTCTCATGTTCTAAAAAATATGTGTTTGTGTTCTAAATTTTAAAGTGTTCTCATATAAGTATGTGTTATCACATAAGGGGGTATTCTCACTGGAACCCAACCCTAAATATATATATATATATATATATATATATATATATATATATATATATATATATATATATATATATATATATATATATATATATATATATATATATATATATATTTGTTACATCAATTATTGTCTGTCAATAAAATTAAGATGATTTTATTAAAAAAATATTGTGATGATAATTGAAATTTTTGTTATCACATCTAATAATTTAATTTGTAGACTTGAAAAAGTATACATTTATGTAGTACTTCATTTATTTTAACATGTTTACATCATAACTTCCCGCTAAATTTTCATTAACAATTGAATTACACAAATACCATTAACCTCAAGTTTCGAAAAAGGGAGGAACACAAATATACTTTCCCTCCTCTAATTAACTTACTCTCGTTCGTCCCCTCAAAAAAAACTTTGACTCATCCCATCAAAAAGAAAAGAAAAAATATCCTTACTTGTCATCAACAATTGCTAACAAGATCGTCGCCCTCATAATTATCACTACACCCTTCATTTTCCTTTACAATCGCTTTCTCTCCTTAAGTCCTTCTCCCTTTCACGTATTGCTAAGGTAAATGAAAAGGAAATACTATCCCCCAGCTACCAATAGAATTAGAAACTTGGCATCAATCAAATGAATCAATATGGAGTTACAAATTAAAAGCACCATATATTGACAATTTATATATACATCACAACTTGTTTTCCTTTAAAGTACACTTTAAAGTTTAGTTTATTGTGGGATGCTCAATAGTTGAGACTTTTTATGAAGGACGTCATAATTAGTACGACTCTTGCCAATTTTTCCTTTAAGATTTTGACATTATAGAGAACATACACATACCAGTGTTCATAAATAAACTTTCTTAAATTTTATATTTATCTTTGATAATCTATACTATATAGACTGTAGACACTAAGCTAGAAGCCAAATTTTCCAATCTACAAATTCTTCTTTAACGTATCAAATTTTATTAAACAGCTAATTATATTTAACTTAACAGTACAAATTAGTTGATTCATTACCTTAAAATTAGAGTTTACTTTATTAAACAAAATATATCAATTTAAAACTCATATATTGAAAATTGAGCATGACTCGCATATACACTTCTTCCATTTCTCAATAAGTGACATTTTTTATATGTAAAAATGCCACAACTCATAATAAGTGTCACAAAGCTTGAAATGGCGAACTTTTTCATGTTTATTACAAGTATGTCAATATAAAAGTAACAGTGGACCACTATTTTTTTTATTTGTTCACCGTTTAATTACCTTACTTTATCGTGGTCCTAACTATTTCTCTAGGTTTCCTTGATTTTCTCCACTTTCTCCATATATTTCTCTCTAGTGGAAATCAGAGGAAGTATATATAGGGCATGTCCGGCAACAGTAGTTGTCGTGGTAGCTTTTAGCTGTGAGAGTATTTGTTAGCTGTGCTAGTAGCTGACAGTGGTTGGTGTGTAGCTGTTAGCTGTCAAAGTAGCGGTATAATATATTGACGTTCGGTAAAAGAAGTTGTCGAAGTAGTTGTTTACAAATAACTAGTCAAAAACTCAAACGAAACTTTAATATAAAGTTTATGCACCACTAAACACTACCCAAAAGCTACAAATTATAACTTTTGACAAACACTACTTCTACCACTAAAAGCTATTGTAGAGCTGATAAAATCAGCCCGGTTCGTGGGTCCGGCCCGAATTAGGACGGGCCTGAACAATTTTTTTTGGCCCGGGGTCGAGCCCGACCCAACCCCGATTTTTTTGGCCTTGGGACGGGTGTTGAGCAAGACGAAAATGACTTTTTAGTCTAATTTTTGGCTCGACCCGGTTTTGGGCCCAAAAAGCCGTTTTTTTTAGCCCGAAATAGCGGGCTTCGGGCATAAAATTTTTGCCCGGCCCGACCAATGGGCAATTTTTTAGGTTTGGACTTGCCCGACCCATGATCACCTCTAAGCTACTCATACTACTACTTAATCAAACACTACTATTTTCATAATTAGTGTTTTGACTGAGTCAAAACACTAAAAGCTACTTCAAAAGCTTGCGCTGAACATATCCATAAGTAATCCTTATTGAGTCTAATTTTGGAGATACGCCTCTTTCTTGTAAATAAGAACATGCATTCAACCTATATAAAAAACATGCATTTAAGTATATGTAGACGATGATGCACCCTCATCTAACCGACGTAGGCTATGTTCAGTTCACCTTATTTTTGCTTATTTCAGATCTGATCTGATCTATCAGATCAGATCAGAAAAAATAAGTTCAGATCAATTCAGATCAGATCAGATCAGATCAGATAAGTTCAAATCTGATAAGTTCAGATTATGCTTATATTTAAAAACTTATTATTATTGTTATTATTATCATGATTATTATGATTATTAGTATTACTAATGCTATTATTGTTATTGTAATAATAATTATTATTATTGTTGTTGTTATTATTATTATTATTATTATTATTATTATTTTATACGATTACTATTACTATTACTATTAATATTACTATTTACTAGTACATTTGTTCAAAAAGATTATTATTATTGTCGTTGTTGTACTTATTAATTTTTAATATTGTTAATTATTATTAATGTCGTTGCTATTATTATAAATGTCATTGATATCACTATTTGAAGCTGTTCAAGAAGAAGAATGTTTTTTTGGCATTTGTACGTGTTTTTTTGGCATATTTGTTCTAATTAATAATTTTGATATGTGATGTTATTTTTGATGTTGTACATGTAACGAACATGATAATAGTATATGATGTTTATTTTTTAAAACAATTTTGGTAGAATAATATAAATTATATATTACTAGTTTATATAGAACATGAGTAGCATGGGATAACCTAATGGTGTTGTAATCACGTTCAAAATTTTCCCTACAAAGGATTTCAACTTATCTTTAAAAACAAAGTTTATATTGAACAAGACAACGATATAAGAAGAATATTTAACCATTTTGTTCAAGATCATATGATTATATATATTTATAGGTTTATTTATAATAAAAAAAATAATTTATTGATATAACAAAGAACATGTTGTTAGTTAAATCCAAACATGTCATCAATATAAAAATAACGGTTTTTTCACCATATACCCCTGACAAAATTTTTTTGCACCATATACCCTTTCAACTTTCCAAATTCACCATATACCCCTCACGTTTGAAAAAATACATCCACTTACCCTTAATGACTAACGGTGTTAACGTCCGTTAGTCATTAACCCCCTAATTCCCCCTTAACTCTAATCAACTAACCTAAACCCTAACCCCCTCTAACCTAATTAACCCTAAACCCTACCCTAATCCTCCTTTAACCCTAATCAACCCTAAGCCCTAACCACCCCCACCTCACCCCACCCCTTCCCTCCACCATAGCCGCAACCCCCTCCCCGGCGGCCCCACCCCCAGCCCCCTCCTCGGCGGCCCCAACCCCCGCAGCCCCACCGCCCACAACCCCCTCCCCGACAGTCCCACCCCCGCAGCTCCCTCCCCGCATCCCCACCCCCGCAGCCCCTCCCCCTCGGTCCATGACCCCCCTCCCCCCCTTCCCCCGCAACTTTCGGTCGCACCAAACCCCCTCCCCCCCTCCCCGTCTCTCGGATCGCAGTGATGAATGAAAAAACTTTAATGTCGGCGACCCATAATTTCGACCCGATTCAACTTTAATGTTCGGGGTGCGATTCAACCCAGATTCAACTTTAATGTTCGGGGGTGCGATTCAACGGGGAAGGGGGTTGGTGCGGCAGGACATTGCGGGGGAATGGACTGCGTGACCTCGGGGGTTGCGTGGGGGAGTGGGGGGCTCGAGGGTGGTGGGGAGGGGGAAGGGGGCTGCGTGGGGAGGGGGGAGGGGGTCGGCGGGGGGGGGTTCAACGGGGAGATGGGGAGGGGGGTGGTGGTGAGGAGGTGGTGGTGGTGAGGAGTGGTGGTGAGGAGGGGTGGTGAGGCGGTGAGGCGGTGATGGGGGCAGTGGGGGTAAGGGGGTGGGGGAGGGGTGGTTAGGGTTAGGGCCCAAGTTAGTGTATTAAATTAGGGTTAGGGTTAGGATTAGGGTTTGATTTAGGTTAGTTAAGTAGGTTAGGGGAGGATTAGGGCCTAATGACTAACGGAAGTCTAACACCGTTAGTCAAAAGGGTAAGTGGATGTATATTTTCAAGCGTGAGGGGTATATGGTGAATTTGGAAAGTTGAAAGGGTATATGGTGCAAAAAAAAATTGTGAGGGGTATATGGTGAAAAAACCGTAAAAATAACATCTATCTTTTATTTTTAAAATGTGTTCTTTAAATAGATCTTGTATACTCTTTTAGTATATGCTCTTTTTTTAATATCATTATATGTTCTTTCCATTACTAACTAAATTCTTATTATTAACGGACCTTGAACATGAACAATATGTTTTCTTTACCATGAACACTATGTTTTTTTTTACCTAAAATGTGTGTTCTTTTATTTTTAATTTTTTTGGGCCCCTTTCGGAAACCCCGTGGTAAGATGAATTTCCTCTGGGCTGCCCTCGCACAGGGTCACTCACCTAGAGACCCAACAAGCCCCAACCCCCCTCATCCACCCACAACAATATTGAAATATATGCTTCCACCAAGATTTGAACTTTGGTCTCCCATGTGGGAGGTAAGAAGCCATACCATTGGACCCAAGAGTCCTTAGTCTTTTATTTTTAATTGTATGTTCATATACTAATGTGTTCTTTTTTAAAAAAAAAAACTAATTATGCTATAATAATTATTATTACTATTATTATTATTATTATTATTATTATTATTATTATTATTATTATTATTATGTTATCTATATTATTATTATTATTATTATTATTATGTTATCTATATTATTATTATTATTGTTATTATTATTGTTATTATTATTATTATAATATTATTTATATTATTATTATTTTATATTATTATTATTATAAAATTATTATTATTATTATTATTATCATTATATTATTATTATTATTATTATTATATTATTATTATTATTATTATTATTGAAAGTTGTGTATAGTAATAAAATGATAGTAATAGTAATACTAGTAATGAAATACAAAGTAATAATAATATTAGTAATAATATGTTTTGTAAAAGATAAGTTCAGATTAAATCAGATCAGTATTATTATGAAGCAAATATATTATTATTATTATAAAATTATTATTATTATTATCATTATATTATTATTATTATTATATTATTATTATTATTATTATTATTGAAAGTTGTGTATAGTAATAAAATAATAGTAATAGTAATACTAGTAATAAAATACAAAGTAATAATAATATTAGTAATAATATGTTTTGTAAAAGATAAGTTCAGATTAAATCAGATCAGAAAAAATAAGTTCAAATCAGATCAGATCAAATCAAATTAGTTAAGATCAGAAAATTTCAGGTGAACTAAACATAGCCGTAATTTTAATATTTTAAGAGTGTATCGAAATTGGCATGCACTTCAAATATGAAGCAAATATATGGACCACGTGATATTGCACAGTGCAAAAACACAAGTTGAAGGAAGGAGAAGAAAAACCAAGTTTCATCTGAAACTGCAGATGCAAGAGATGAACACTGTAACGCCATGGAAGCAGCTTCTTCTTCATGCTATTGAGGCCAATTCTCATCTCAAGCATACTTCTTTCTTCCAACTTGTAATTTTTTCTCATCCATTTGTTTAAAAATTCTCTCTAAACTTTATCGATTATTTACTGAAGTTTTCTGAAATTAAATTGCTTGCACAATTAATTAGGCCACGATTGGAGGAAATGGCAGACCATCTAATCGCACTGTAGTTTTCAGGTATTAATTGTTTTCGTCTCTCTTTTCTTTGTTTTTCTTTTTCCCTCTAAATTCAAATGTTATTGTAATTAGGGATTTTTTTATAACATGGTATACGTTATGATTTTCAGGGGATTTCAAGATGAGACTGATAAAATCCAGATTAACACCGATTGTCGCACTCGCAAGGTATTCTTCAATCTTTAAACTCGATGATTTCATTATAATTTTCACATATATTTGCTGGAAAAGTCGGGAGCATGAATTCTGGGTATTGCAGGAGAAAGTTGTTTGAAGGTGTTTTTTTTTATGATAATTGAGATATCTGATTGAAATTAATTAATGATTATCGAAGTGTAAAGTAAGAAAATCACATTGAAGCAATTATTTTTATTTGGGTCATTTCGATTGAAGAATGTGGAGAAATGAACAGATAAAAGCAAAAAGGAGTAATTGTTGAGAGTGGGATTTGAACCCACGCCCTTTCGGACCAGAACCTTAATCTGGCGCCTTAGGGCTTAGACCAACTCGGCCATCTCAACAATGTGATACTTAAAACAATCAATGATGTTTCATTTTATATGATACTGCTTTCTTGGAGAAAGACTATAATAATAATGCTCTATGAGATTCTCTGTCATTTGTAAAGATGTTAAAATTTGGATGTATATACCCTTTGAGGTTGCTAGAAAATGCTTAAAGATTAAAATTTGCATTCAAATAACGGGTTAGAGATTTTTTATTGGTAAACAAACCTTAAGTGGGGGCTTAGGAAGTCTGGTCTGGTGGTTTATTAACAAATTAATTAGCTCCCACAACATTATCTTATTCATATTCGGAGAAGATTGTTTTCATCTTCATGTTTTTTGTTTCATGCTTGTCCCACCCTATTTTTTGAGTATTTTAGCAGTTTGTTTTTTTCTTGCATCATTCACATTTGACATGAGTAATAATCATTTTTATCTGAAATCAGTATCAATCTAGCTATTAATTATGCAATTGCTTTTGTAATTTAAGTGTGTCTGATTCCCTCAATTTACATGCAAGATTACTGAAACCTGGAACTCCAGGCCCATTAGCTGTTGATATCAGGGTAATGAAATTATAGGGACATTTATTGCAATTGGACAATGTTATTTGTCAATGGCTTAGCTCCTTTTGTGTTGCATTGTCTCCCATATCCTCATTGAGATTTTGGGGGGGGGGACTAAGGAGGGGGAAGGGCTGTGGACATGTGGTATTATGGTAAGTTAATACCTCCCTTACATAAGTTTATGTCAATTAAGCTTTCGGCAGATGGTCTAAGGAACTTAAAATGAGAGAAATTATTGCTTGACTAGTATGATAAGGAAGAAGAGACACAGTGAGGGTAGATTGGAAGATGTTATTATTATTTTATTTCATAAATCAACTAGTAAATTAGTTTATTTGATATATGGGCTGGGAGTGGTGCCAAAGTTAAGAGAAAGGGTGGGGCTGGGAAGGGGAGTTGCAGGGGAAAGGGAGTTGTGGGGAAGGGCTACATTAGGTTGTGGTGGGAAGAGGTCAAAGGATATTTAAGGGGGTTGAACTTAAGGATTGTTTATTATGATTCTCTTTGTAGGGGTGGATTTGATAATTAGGATGGTTGTTGGTTAAAGATCATATTGTTTATGTGCTGATAGTGCATACTGTATTACAAATGTCTCAGTCTGAATTTTTTTTAATCAATCGAAGTTAATAAGGATTTTACTTTTTTTTGGGCTTTAGCTCATAAAATTTTTCCTCTCTTCTTGTTGGGTTTATTTCTATTGCCTTCTGCGCAGATTGAAGAACTCAAGCATTGCCCATCTGCCGAGGTAATAAATTTTTGAGGTAAACCTCTTTTTTTCCCCCTCTCTGTTTCATATTTACCTGTGTGCGTGTGGGGGGAGGGGGGTCAAGCAAATCAGAAACTACTCAAGTTATTTTTCTTAGAACAAGTTATGTACATTGGTTTTCAAAGCTGAAAGTTAAACCAAGTTTCAGGAAGTATGACCTCATTTTTCTGTCTCTCTAGATATGTTGGTATTTTACAGACTCCTGGGAGCAGTTCAGAATAAATGGCAGGATTGATGTTATTGAGGGGTCAAACTCCGACTCCATGAAACTCAAGGTGAGCCTAGCATCTAATGATGCATATATTAATGGTTTGTGAATTCTTTCTGGCATGCAATGAAACATCCGGTGTTAGTTGTCAGATTTTGGTTCAGTGAATTTGTCGGTCAGACACTCAGACTGTTCCCTGATATGTCTCCTATTGTCTCACGGGGAACGAAGGGTGTTTGGGGTACATTTGCTGTGTCACGTGGTACTGTATGACATATGCTAACACATGACAAATAATTTATCAGTTTCAATTCTTGTTGCAACCTTGCAACATGCTGACCAATTTGATGGTCGTCTTTGAACGTAGCCAACCTGAAAAATGGCTATTATGCTTGTTGCGATTGCTAGTTTTGTGCTAAAGATTTGACTTAGCAAATGTTTGAATTTGCGACCTGTTCCTTGCTATTAAAGCTTCCACAGTCAGCCATTACTCTGCCTGAAGCAAGTGCATTTAGATCCGCACTGCTGTGCAATTTGTATAGTTGGATACATCCGTATTCTTACAGTGTCAATTTCCTTCTTCTCTTTCTGTAACACAATGCAGGAAAGGGAGAAAACATGGTTTGCTAGTTCATTGAAATCAAGACTGCAGTATTTGGGTCCTGATCCTGGTATTCCCTCCATTACTGAAGACTTACCAAAGGGTTTCAATTTGGATCCTTCTGCAGGTCCAGTTAATGCATTTTGCCTGCTGGTTCTAGATCCTGATCAGGTCTTTCTGAATTTAAGGTTCTTAGAGTAATGGAAGCTTGCGTTTATTGTATCTCACACTCTTTCTTTAATATCTTGTGCAGGTGGATTACTTGAACGTAAAGACTAACACAAGGATAGAGTATAGGTGCAGCAGAAATTTGAATGGAGATAAATGTTGGACTCCAGAGAGAATCAATCCATAGTCTCGTGTTATCTTAATGTAAGAACATAACCGATGATACTGTCGATCAAGGTTTAAGCCTTTAGTGGCCCTCCCTTGATATGTAAGCACACCCAAGAAAAATTTAAGATCTTGGGTTTTGTAAGAAACTTGTAAAATTCTTCAAAAGATGGATTGTACATGAATCTGATCTCGTGACAGTTAACTTTTATGTACCCTAAGTTGTGACATTAATTTGCAATTTCCACTATTTCTGGTCCTTGATTTCTTTTTTTTTTTTGTTCATTGGAATTTCTGTGCTGCAGTTGCCTCATTGTTAGGTTATGTCATGATCCATGTGACTTCTATCCTATTGGATATTATTCTGCCGCTCTAGCTGTTCTGAAGGTGTTGTGTCACACATTCTATTAGGGGTTTCTCAATCTGTCCCTCATTTCCTTACAGCATTTATCTAATGTTTTCCTGCCTGAAATTGCTGCCTTTGGAAGTTTAATACTTATATTGTGATTAAGTATTTTCTAAAGCCTGGTTTATCTCATGGAGAGCGGAATTTTTTACGCTTAAGGAGGATATCTTTATGTGGGTTGCGTTTATTGGAACATTATCTTACATGAAATATTATATTGCCACGACAGGTATACAAACATTATACCTTGATATATAGCTATTACGTGTATTCTTGGAATTCATCATGGAGTGTAGAGTGGATGATGCAACAATACTGCCAGAAGTCTTCAGCAACCTTAAAAAGGTAATCATCAGTGCGAAAATAAACTACTTTCAAGTTAAAATTAATGTTCTTAAGTCGTTTGTAACCTTCCCGTACTGATTTTGCCTTCTTGGTGCTGTTGGAGTGTGGAACGTTAGGATCATATGCTTGTGATTATTTTCTACAGCTAATGATTCTTGGAGCTGATTTTCCTTTACTTTCTCATTATAATTTTCGTTTCATGTCCATAATAAAAGTTCGTGACAGATCTACCTTAATCTGAAAAATATTCTGTGTTCATTTAGATAAAGCACTGTTTCTAATTAAAAGCTGCTGGAACTCCTTTCAAGTCTCAAATGCATCAAGAATAAGTTGGAGAGCAGTTAGAAACATTTTTAGCTTAGAAATATACTGATCCAACTTACATCATTAAAGACTGTTTGTTAGTAGGCAAAATTCACAAGGACAACTGAAGTCATGTTTGATTCGTCAATTTTTCTTTTACTCTGTCTCTAAAATATCCCAAAGCCAATAATCAAATTCACCCTTCTCCTGTCCCCCCGTCCCATCTCCTTCACAAAAATTTTAAAAAGAAAAAAAGTAGAAATAGAAATGCTGGTACTTACCAAGTATTTCTGTGTCTACCTTCCACTATATTTAAGTTGAATCAGATCTGATGTATCACTCACCCCTTTCTTGAAAAAGGGGAATGGGGAGGTTGAACTTCCGTAGAAGTGAGAGCTGTAGGATACGGCTTCTTAGTTCGTAGAAAGAGTAAAGTCTTCTTTTCATCCTAGCATCTTGGTTGATCAGATGGAGGATGAGGAAGTGCCTCTTGCTTGCCTTGACCATTCTTCACTATGAGCACCACAGATAGACCCCAAGACATATGCACTTCCATGTGACAATGCATGAACCAGACCCCTAATAGAAGCAGTTTAGTTTAATCATTATTAATTATCAGAAGTTATTAGGAGTACCTGGATCTGTTTTACAATAAATGAATTTGTGAATTAATAAACATACCTGGATTATCTGCAACAAACCGAATTGCTGCCCACCCACCTGCAGGTACCCCTATGGTGTTCAGGTAAGGTGGATCTACTAAGTTGAAGGATGCAGCTTGTGGGTCGTAATTCCCTGCACCATATCCCACCACATAGAAGCTGTGGCCATGAAGATGAATGGGATGGTTCTCTGTTGTCACAGTCCCTGTATCCTGTAGGATTATCTGCACTCTAGACCCGTATTCAATGACCTTGGTTCTGGTCTCAGTGACGGATTGAGTGTCATTAGGGATGTCATTAGGGGCCTGATTAACAAAATCATAGACCTTTAGTGGGTATTCAGGAAAATCCTCTGTGAAATGCCCATTGATCTTCTTGTAGTATGCCTCGAGGAGGGAGATGTTTGGCATTACGAAGCTCACATTGTTCATTGAGGCTGCCATCACCCCTCCGTTGATTCCCTTGCAATTTTGCAAGGGTGTCTTGGAGGTGCATTTCTGCACATTGAGTCCAATAGTGATGAAGAGGTTGGTGTCGATCTCCGTTGGGGGATGTATAGGGCCCAAGCTTCGGAGGCCATCCATGACAGTTCTGATGACCAGGGTGTCATTGAAGCTTGGCAATGGGGGCGGATAAAGGGGAGTTATATGGAGTAGAGCCTGAGTATTGGAGGTAAGCAATGGAGGAAATATTTTGGAATGAGACATTCCTAGCAGACATGTAAGGACCCACTGACATGGAATATCTGCCTATCTGCTGATCAGTTGTTATGAGAGCATTGATGGTTTGGCCAGGACCAAGCATGACTTGGCTCACAGTTAATGGCTTTGTGTATGCCCCATCAGCTTCAACTATAGTTAGGTTGTGATTGGCAATGGCAAAGAACTGCTCCATGTTGAGGGCTGCATTGATTATCCTTAGTAGATAGGTCTTCCCTGGAAGAACATCTAGCTTATATGTGTCTGTAATAAGCAGTATAATTAATTAATCACACTGGGAACTCAATTAGTTAATCATTCATCATCTATAAATTGTGTTTTAATGGCCATTCTGCTCCATGATTTAGTCGTTTAAGCAGAATGAATGCAATAACTCTAGAAATATATCACCTGATTGCCTACTTTTGTGTATGATTGACAAATTAAGTTTCTGATCAATGATTTATCAGTCTAGGAGATTATTAGCAATCTCATTTACCATTAATTGAGCAATTGTAGTTGGGTCCTGGATGACCATTGATGGTGAAAGCATCTGCTGGTGGAGGACTTCCGCCACTTGATAGAGCATCATGCTCGAGCTGTACAAGGTCCTTCAGCCAATATTCTCCTGTGAAGTTATATTCACCAAACATTTCTGGATCTTTAGACTTAGAATCTAGATACGCTGAAAGCAAAAGATGCTTGCTGATTCACTACAGAAATATCTTACCTAGAATTATGATATGTTCTTCATATGGGCCCTTGAAAGAGTAAGGTACTCTAGTCTTGGGATATGCAACAATGGCGCCGTACACAGTGCCACGAAGCCAGGAGGAGTGAGCATGCCATAGAAGGGTTCCCTTTTGCTTCTCCATTGTGAACTTATAGGTGAAGGTTTGCCCTGGTTGGATAGGGCATTGGGTTATGTAGGAAGGGCCATCATACCAGCAGGAGAGCTTCTGACGAACTCCGTGCCTGAGAAAATAATAGAACATGTTCAGGTTTTTGTCTGTCCGCTTCATTATTGTACTATAAAGCAGAGCGTAGTGTCATACATACCAGTGTATTGTGATGTTGTAGGGGGATTCATTGGTAACTTTGACCACCACCCTGTCATCTTCCTTGGCATAAAGGACTGGTCCTGGATACACGCCATTGACGGTGACTATGTCCTTCGTGTTGCAGAGCTTTGTGACCCTGGTCATTTGCACCTAAATTTTTATGACATGTAATTGAGTCATTTCATTTTATTTATTTTTGTTTTAGAGTTCAACCTCTTAGAACAGACTACTCAGACTAAGACTATCTAGCACATTTCCAAAAGTAAACCTCAGTCGTTTAATGAAATTTTGCATGTCAGCGTGTTTATACCCTAGAGCAAAGTGACAAGTGACTTACTCATATAGTCATATTGGCTATTAAGTATTTGATGATGCAACTATTTGAAGTGGAATGAAGAGTTATAGCATTATCAAATATGCTTGCTCAATTACAGTTAGAGCATTATACCTTGTCAAAAATGCATGCTCAATTACAGTATGAAAGATGAAATAGAATGCAATTTCCTTGAATAAAGTTTGGAATAGAAAAAGAAAGACGAAGGGAGAGACCTTAAAGTCATAGAACTGGGATCTTTGACTCGACCATCGTGCCGTGATTGGTAGAACCTGAGCTTCTACTATCAAGACGAACCATAATACAACAGAAGCAATATAATTGTCCATTCTAGGCAGACTTGTCCTATTCAGTGGATTTCAGCTTGTTACTGTAAAGGAGAGACTTTTATAGGGAAGAGAGAAGGAGAGTTGGTGATGATTTCTCTTCCCCTTTTGCTGTCTGCTGCTTTGCTCAGTTGTCATGATGTGTAACATGGACTGTTGATAATAAGTTTTTAGGAGCATGAGCATACAATATATGATTTTGTGGGCAAGGTTCTGCCTTTTGACCTATTAATACCTTTCCCCTAAAGAAGCATTTGTTTTCTGGGTTTCATCATTTCATGTTGCACCCTGAGGAAGCAATCTCTCTGTAACTGCTAGTTTTCATTTTTTATTTTTTTTTACTATAGGCCTCTTAAGCTGCTTTTGATAATGTTTGTTTAGATGAAATGATTATCAATGTTAATCATATTAGATAGGATCCTTGATTGGCTTAGTACATGCTTACATATCATGTATGGTAGATTATCGGATTAATTCGTGCTTGTATTCTGGTAGTAATCATAGTCAATACATATAATAATAGAAATTGCATAATGATACTCTTTTAACTCAAAGTGTAATATGCTTGATGTACTATTATACTCTTGGATCTGTGTAATGATTTGTTTACCGTGAAAAGTTATTCCTAGGTCTTCCCCTTCAGAACTCTGCTGGAATAGTGAAGCTCAAGATAGGTGCGACTTTGCTTAGTGACGGAGGTGTTGGCTTTATAGTGGTTATTAAGAATGAACTTGGAGATTCAATCTTCAAGAAGGTGAATGTTTAAGATGGTTACCTCATTTATGTAAAGCTTTAATGTTAATGTTAGAAAGCGATTTCTCTTGAAAATCATTCGGCTTGCCGAAAGAAGCTGATTGACGTATGGTTCAGCCTTGCTATTGAAGGTAATTTTTTTGCTGTAAGTTGTTTTGATTCTTGTTTCAGATTAATGTTGAAAGAACTAGAAATCAAATGAAAAGCACCTTGTTGTGTTACAATTCTTTGATTTCCAGGATAAAGTACATAGATGAAGATCCAAATGAAATTAAGAATCTTACATTCTTATGTAGATTGAGATTTTTATTGATGAAGAATTTTTGAATCTTCCTGCGTATGCTTTTGAGTTTATGAAGAAATTATGGATCTATTTCAGTTTTATCAAAAGAAAGTTGTTACCAAAAGATTATTGAAGATGACCTTTCCTGGCATTTGTATAGTAGACTTCCTCTGTTTTTTAGGTACAATGGTATAGAGGTTAACAATGCACCGTACAACGAGAATGCAAAAACCTTTAAAGTTCAGAGAAAAAAGATAAAAAGTTATGTTGCCCTACCAAAAATGTTTGCTTTGACCATTTGATATGAGAGTGTTTGTTTATAGTGGATAGTATACTAAGACAATTATATAAAGGTTACTTGCAAGTCACTCGAAGTCAGAATTTGTTCTTGCATCGTTTATTAATAGAAGGTTTTCTGAAAGTATAACCGAAGTTCAGGGATTTGAGATAAATAATTAATTGGGTATTCTAGAGAACCTAAGGTTTAACAGGGTGTATATTTAACTTTTATATATATATATATATATATATATATATATATATATATATATATATATATATATATATATATATATTTTTTTGATTAGGAAATTAAGTCAGCTTAACCCCTACTGCGCTTACTTAGCGCATGGAAACACCAACACATTGTTGGTAGAAGGCATGCATAAGCATGCTTGGAAATACCCCAAAGATAACGCTCAGTAAGGATCGAACCCCGACCTCAAGGGGCGAGAGTCTTCTCTACCCACTTGAGCTAACTCCTATCCTTTTATATTTAACTTATATGAGACAATAAATAACCTAGTGGTTAAATTTTCCCACAATATACATATTGACATAGAATAAATTTTGGTTTGTAGAGAGCGCAAAAAAGGCAGAGGTGTAAACAATATTCCATCCTAAGTCTTGTATGTCACTCTTACAAAACTTTACTAACTAAGCTAGCTAGCATCCAATCTATTCATGTAAGACATAGTCCATAATTAGCCAGTATCAAAGCGTATTTACTTATTTTCGTGCAACATTTTAAAATAATTACACTCTACTAGATTTATCATAGGACGAGAATCTAACTAAACACAATAATTATAACACAAATTCTTGGAAAAGACGGTCTCAAGTTAGTCTTAACGTGAGACCTGCCCAAATCCAAGAGATATGTTTTTAAAAAGCGGACTGCGTCTAACAAATTATCACGACAATGTTTTTGGCGAATTAGTTAATATTTTTGGCGAATTAGTAAAGTATTTTAGCACAATAGTTTAGAGCTGGTAATCTACATGCAGACTTACATTATTTTTTAGTTAACATATCCAGTACATTAGTTAGTGTTGCTCTATAATTAGTTAAGATCTATTGAGCATTATTTAGTTTCCAATATAAACGAAGAAATAATTTTTTTATAAATCTAAAATGTCAAATACAAAAGACAACTTGAAAAAAGAACTTAAAACAACCTAGCATTTGGAGTAATTGTACCAATTTGAGTTTGGTACTTGGAATTTATTTTTTTAGTCTTCTTAAAATTACTTTTCTTCCGTACACTTTTTCCCTTTGATTTGTTTTTGCACGATCGGAGTCTAAAATAACTAATGTAGTTGTACTTGATGAACATTGTTCTTCTATAATTGGTTTTGTAGTTAATTAAGACTTTGATTATACTTGCGAGTCCACAATGATAGCGCTTGTAGACTTCTCGATGACCTTTCTTGCATCTTCATTATATTATCTTGACTTTTGAGAATGAGATTGTAGAACTTTCTTTCGATTTCATATCGCCATGGGGTTACGTTGTTTATAACTGCTTCAGAGATTTCTCTTTTCCATACTTCGCTCTTTGCAAATCTAGTACACCTTTTGCACATGTACCTATGTGGTATTGTTGTGATTGAACAAATAAGATGCGTTATAATCTGGTTTTATTATATAACTAATATATTTCAGCGCTTAACTAATATATTTCATCGCTTAATTAATATACTTCAGCACTTAACTAATTCATCCAGAAGCAATTTAAGGCTAGCATAACTAATAGGTCCAAGTGTTTAACTAATTATTCCGGTGCTGGTTTGATGCACCCGCGTGATGTCAGCATGACATCAGCTGAGACCGTCTCTTCAAAAACGGACTCTAATTATAAAGCCAATGTTCCAAAAAAAAAAAAGGCAATGGTGAAAGCAAGGAGAGGAGTAAAAGTTACATAATTGTATAACAATAGTAGATGAAGGCATAAAGGAGCAAAAGATGATTGAAGTTTGGAGAAAGAGAGAGGTGTATTTGGCCGGGGTTTTGGGAAACACAACCTTTTGCATGCCTTTTCGACCGGCGACCCCATAATATGTTTCGTAGGACCTCTTAGATATGGAGGAGTTTTAGGACATGCCTTCATTGCTTAGAATTATGGCATTCTTTAAAGTGGACTATCTCCTAATTTTTGATGTTTTAATCTTTTTCAAAATACGTGTTTTCCAAAGCAAAAGTAAACTTTATTTTCCAACCTCAACCCAAAGAAATAATGTTGTATCCATTTCCCTGTTTATGCTTCTACGAGTCGTTGTATACATAAGAATAGTAGTTGATACCGCTCATATTTGGAGATTAAGAATAGAAGTTATCCTCCTGTTACATGTCAATTGTCATGTATGATGTATCTAAAAGTACAAGAAGATTGAACTGTCCAAGTCGAACTTCTACACTATCTTCGCTCATATGTTCTAGACGAAGAATGATTTTTGTGGTGATAGTCTATTGGTATTGGCATCAATCCTGATCCAAGACTAAGGGGATCCTCAATCCCCCATCTCTTTACAAGGGATTTCAACTTATCTATCTATAAGAAAAATCAATTTATAACTCAATTGGGTAGAATCTTGTGAATCCTATAATATTTGCATATGGCTTATAGTTCTTATATAACCATGAAGGATAGTCAACAAGAGCAATTGGCCAAGTAATCTTAATTTCATGTATCTCTTCTCTTTATTCCCATTATTTGTATTTGTTTTTTTAACCCTTTTTTGGGGGAGGTGGGAGGTGTAGATGCAACACAATCTCATCTTCTCAAACTCGGAAGCAATAAATTCCAGTAACGTTAATGAATCTACATGTATTTTGGTAAAAAGAATTCATGACAATATCCATTACGCAAGCCTGATTCAAATATGTTATGTTATTTATTAGTTTCCATGACTCAATTCCTCAAAAGTAGGATGGTAACGAAAAGTGAAAACCTATGTAGAAAGACATACTTCAACATTGCTATGAACAATAACATGAGACTATCCTTGCATAAATCCATGCCAAATAACTTGACATGATTAGATGATGTCACAACAATATTACATGAATTTCATAACATCTTGATCAATATGATATGATATTTATAGGTTACAGAAAACGTCCATAAGCCGGGTTGCTTCAAAAGCTAAAATTCCTCTGTTCAAACTCAATTACTCAAACCTGCTATTATTTGAAAGAAAGCATTAACAGTTAGTTTTGAATGTGAACAAATTACAGACAGGCTGTTAATGTGTAACTGCTGCCTTAGAATTCAGAGTCTAAGCAAAACCCCAGACTTTCTCCAGCAGAAAACCTCAAGCCTTCTCCCTGGTTTCCCACAGTTTTTTCCCTAGTCTGATGTTACAGTTAAGATAACTAGCTAAGCATATATATATACTACTGCAACATATAGAAACACCTATCCTAAATAACACTTTAAAATTAGAAAATACAACTCTTTCAAGTTCTTTCTCCTAATCCAAGTCCCCTTGCAAAAATAATGACTATAAGATTTCCGATTCATCTGGCAAGCCGCTCAACAAACAGCAAAGCTCATAAAGAAAAGCCGTTCAAGATGCTACGAGCAAGGGTCTACATCATATACCGTTGTATATCGATGCTAGTTTGTGGGAAGGAATGCCAAGACTGATCATGTCAACAACCACACATGACACATGCTAGTATGAGCTAAATATAAATGCTAGTATGAAGAACAAGCAATGCAGATAGATAGCTGAGTTGTCTCTATACTTGATTCTCAAACAAGTAATTTATCCGCCAGTCGACCAGCATTGTAGTCATTGTTCTGGATCCCTGTCCCCTCCCCCCACAAAAGAAGCGAAAAAAACATAAGATATGAATGTAGCTTGAATGCACTGGTCTTAACTTTCATTAGCAAGAATTTCAACAAACATCATTTTGTATCAGGATCATGCACTATGTTTACTCTATGAAGTTAATACTTACTAACTATCAACTGCTCAACAGATACTCCAAAGCATCTACAACGAAAAGAAAGCTAGCACTAGGCATTATCAATGAGGTTCAACCCAAACTTAGCTTAGTTCCTGGTACAATGTTACTCAATTCGCGGTACCAAAATGCAATTTCCTACCTAGTTTTGTCAAAATTAGTCCGTAAGTATACCACTTGCACGTACCATTCACCTATTTCGGAATAGCGACCTAAAGATATAGAGAAGATCGCCAACACAAATTTCAATTCAGTTTCAGCAAATGAACTCAATATCTACACAAAACAAAATTCATTCCATCACACATCAATGGTGCCAGAAACCAAAACGATTTGCAACGCAAGCGAATCGCTACATTGTGGTCTGTCTAAATCAACAAAATACTGCATTATCACTAGCATTGAGCATATTCACATGATAAGTAAATCAAAATTCAACTTCAACCACTAAAAATAGAAAAATTTAAGAAGTCCAAAGATATACAGGTAAAAAGGAAACTTACATCCATAATCCAGCAATTGTATATCAAAGATTAATTCTGCACTTTAAACAAACATCTTGTTTTATAGTAGAAAAATTCGGTAAAAAAATTGAATGCAAAATTAAAGAGAATTTAGTAGATATAACACATTTTTATTAACAACAGATTAAAGATAATTCACTAGGTACTACTAATTTTCTGTACAAACAGAGTATAAAAACAAGATAAAAAATTAAACGAAGAAACCCTAATTTAACAAAAAAAAAAAAAAAAAAGCGAGAAAAAACGATTAAACGACAGAGGAAAGAGGAAAGGCTGACGTATGATGATTGGAAGAAGAAGAAGAAGTGACGTGGCGGTTTTCGGCAACATCGTGGTTAATGTTGTTGATGGCGGAGTCGTCGAGGTCGGAGGTGCTAAGGTTGATGCAAGAGCAACGTTCTAGTGATGCAAAGAAGGCTGATATTACATTTGTTCCTATCCATGTTATGAAGCTGCACCTTTCCATTGTTGTTGTGCTTCGATTTCTTCGACTATTACTTTCTGTTGATAAGAGGGAGGTGTCGTGGAAGAGAGATATATAAGGATGATGATTGATATTTGATGATATGTCAGGTGTACTAAACAAGATCCATTCGGTTAATATATTGGATGAAATTAGGCCATCCTATCTTCCTTTAACCCCATATCTCTATTCTATATGTCAACTCCTGATCATTTGGTGTCCACCCTCTTTACCTAAATTGCCCCCAAGTACCCAAAAAAATTACATAATGAACCAGCCTACAAATTTTAATAACAAAGTAAAATAAGGAAAAAAAACAGGGGAAAGGGAGACGGATTCCATAATTAACCGCCGAGCAGTTACTTCCAATCTTCCACATTGTACAACTTAACAAAAAAAAACTTCATTTGAAAGTTGAAACACGACACATTCTACTTCATCTTCTTCCTCTTTCCAATCCTCTATTCACTGCAAATCCTCCACTGTTCCTCTTAATATCTTCCTGAATTAACTGCAAATTCTCCATTCTTCCTCTTCGAAGCCCCTACACTTTATGAACAAGTAATTACAAAGCATAAAAACGATGATTTGTCTACATTTTTTTATACAATATACATCAATCAATTTTCGGTGTAAATTTTATTCAGGGTACTTCACACAAAACATTGTAATCTAAGAGAAGCCAAACAATTGATGAATGAGCACTCAAACAGTTACAACAATTGCAAGCTAAGGTATTTTTTCTCTGACACACAATTTTATCTTTCTCTAATGAGAGGTAAAAAAACAGTTACGATTAAAAATCAGAATACAATTTTATTGGGGTTTGTCATTGCATATGAAACAAAAATCTAACCTTTATCATAAATAACTAACATAACATATGAATTAAAAGGGATTTTTGTATGATTTTTGTTAATTGCAGAGATACCATCAATGGACAAGTTTTCTTAATAATATGGAATTGCAAATCATTTGTTTGAATCGGTCAAGACAATTATAATTTTTTAAATTAATATATATTATATTTAAATTTGGGGAAAAAAATTCATATATAGAGAAAGAGTTGACAGGAATTAATATTTCAAAGAACTTATGGTGGCATTAAGGTGGTGATTGTGGTGGTAGAAAGTAGTACATAGAGGTGGAGGAGTGTGCTGGTGCAAGCGGCGGCGACCATTTTCTTCACGGTGGCGGTGCTTCGACGCTAGCATGGTGGGTTGTTATTTGACGGGTTTCGGATATCTTGAGGGTCATGAAGTGGGAGGAGAGAGTGTGTACGTATTGTTATGTCGTTGTTGTGGAGGTTTATGTGGTGGGATATATGAGAGAGAATAGAGGTTTTAGAGCTAATCAGTGAGAAAGTTTTGAAAGCTAAAAATGCGTAAGGATATCATACCAAATAATATTATAGTAGAAGTATGATATAAAATATAATAGAGATATTATAGGATTTAATACCAAATAGTATTATAAGTTGTTATGAAAAGAAAATATTGTAGAGAGAATACCAATTAGGCAACTACCTTATTAATAAATCTCTTATATCATTCATATAAGTGTAGAATATCCGAATTGAAGAAAAAAAGGTGGAGGTGTTTTGGATGGATAATTTGGGGAGGAGAAAGATTGATGCGGTAATAGCTCGACGAGTGGATGATGAATTAAGGTGGGTTGTTTTGGTGTGGGATTTTTTTTTCGATCTTTGGTATAAGGTTGGGGTTTAGTTTTGGACTTTTGATGTTGGTAATGCAGATTAGGTCAATGGGTTATTTATAGTCTTATAGACTTATAGTGAGTTGGCATGCCAATGCCAAAAACGTTGGAAGGGTGTTTGTGTTTATAGGTTGCTCCCTCTGATAAGTCCAATACTGAGTTGGAGGAGGTGTGATGTTGTATTTATGGTGGTGTTTAGAAAGTGATTGTCTTTCTTTCTTAGAAAAATATTTGATTGACTTAGGTGTTGTTTGATTGGATGTAGGAAGTTTCGATTGTGTTATTATATCATTCATATAAGTGTAGAATATCAATAATACTTTCGAACAAAAATACTAAATTCTCACTCCTAATATTTTCTCCTTCATATAATTCCTCATAATTTTTACTATTAAATAATAAAATATAATAATACGCATAGTAGTGCATTGGAGTCTACGTAAAACACAAGTGGGATATCTATAAAGAATGTTGTATCTCTATCTCTTTTATATAATGGAAGAGCCAGGATTTGACGTTCCTCCAAAAATTAAAATCTATCGTACAAGGGAATAACGACCGGAGGACATGAAACCACCATAAAAAAAAAATTCAACTTTAATAAAAAAGAAAGAATGCGTCTTGGGTGTAACATGTTACACCATAACTTAATATGTAACAAGACGTCACACGTACGTGATGAACATATACTCCAACAAAAATGACATGACTATACAGTTAATAACATAAATCTTATGTCATTTTGTCATTTTCTTCATGTCATTTGAGTTTTTTACAAAAAAAGTGTTGGTTTTTGGTTTGTTACATAGTGCAACAGTTACGTCCAAGAATCTGTGAAATAGAAAATAGTTGAAAAAAATCGCAAATAAACTAACTACTTTATGTGGAAGCCTTAACTTTCGATATCAACATTATCAACTTCGATTTATTTTACTAAAAATCCCAAATGTAATGGCACAACACTTTCTCTATGAACTGTTACACACAACATTACAATCCTTATTTTTACTTTTTTTTTATTAAATACATAGCACTGTAAACAAATTATCGTATTTTTTCTTCTCCCTTCTATAATCTTTTTTTATATTATTTCAGGAGATTAAATGTAACTACATAATCAATTTATTTCTAAATATTTTCGCACGCATCGCATGCATATAAGACGTCAAATTGAGATGTATATATTTAACTTCTGCTTCGTATCTGGTTTTGAGATGTATATATTTAACTTCCAGTCGGATATATGTACAAAAACATTACTTCAACTTATTATTCTCTTGGTGGAGAGTTTGTTGTTGATTTGTGTGGAAAAGTCTTTGTGAACAAATTGGATTTGAGAATTTGAGATCATGGAGGATACTCGGACATAAATTAATACTAAATGTAATTACACAATTAATTTAATTTTAATAACGATTTCGCACGCATCGCGTGCATATAAGGCTAGTTTCCATTAACTGCAGCACAACCCATATGTATCTCAAAAACCACATTGGAAAATGCGTATAGGTTTCATCTTACAAAATAAATTAGTTTTGTGGTTTTTTTCTGCAAAGAATGCTTTAAAAGGTTTTTTTTCGCAAAATTAAACTTTTAAAAGGTTTTTTTTGGCAAATTTTTCATCTTTACATTGGATTTGCTAATAAGTTATTTTGTTTTTGGAGGTAAAATGTGATTATTTTCTTTAGTTGCTAAGGCCTACGGGGCATTAGTAGGAGAGAACTTAAATATTTAGAATAGTAGCTTGTAAAATCAACAGCGCATCTAGTGTAGTGGTATCATAGTACCCTCCCACGGTACTGACCGGGGTTCGATTCCCCGGATGCGCAATTTTTTCCCCTTTTTATATTTAGCATCTGTTTGATCGATTTAATAAGCCCAGTTCCTAACTTTGTTATTCTTTTATAACAGCACCAATGGGATAAATCGAAATAAAGCCGACTGCATTAGACTCGAAAGAGCAATTAGCATAGGAATTCATGTGCAGAAGTAGAGCTGTTCAGTGACTTCAGTCTAAAATCTATATATATCTAAAACCCAAAGCAAACAAATGTCATGCTGCCACATGTTCTCCCCCCCTCTCAAGCAATTGAGACAAATTAAATAATAAAAATGTGTGTGTTAAGACTTGAACCCACAACCTCTCCTTTGAAATATAAATACACTAACCAACTAATCTACAAGCTCATATTGATTTTTTTATTATAAGTAGAAGTAATTATGCTTCTTAAGTTGACACACAAATTGGACTCCTACATTAATTGACCTATCAAGTACATGACTAATATATTAATATATCCTCGTGTTACAAGTTATATTACCTATTAAGTTTCCGTTTACCATAATAGTGATAATAAAATATCAAATCAACTTTGCTGCATTGAGCCCACCAAACATTAATTTGTGCTTAGCCTTTTACAAAATTAAAAACACAGTATTACCAATCTGAGGGAGAAATTTGAGAAAAATATATTGTAGTTAATTTCAATCAATTATAGGTAGGAATGGAAATGGAGCGTGTCTTTATGACTTGAAAAATGATATTACAAAATTTGTCGTGTCGAATCAACTATTTGAAGGACCAATCCATTGTATGATACGAGTTTATGCAGTGGATAACGATTTGTCTTAAATATATAGACACTTATAAACTTATATAGGAGTGATTTATTTAATACAAAAAGTTACCCTTTAGACCTGAGTAACCTTTTTGTCCTAAATAGGTCACTTTTACTTATATACAAGTGACTCATTTAAGGTAAACAATTATTCTTTGTTTAAAACTGACTCATTTTGACTTAAAAGAGTGACCCATTTTGCGAAAAGTGAATGATATAACAATTAATTTATTATGAACCCGGTACTCAATACTAATTGAAAGTTATAAGTATTGGAGGTCGTCACGTGTAATCTAAATGTATACGCTAATATGGGGGCATGTAATTCAATTAATTTCATTAAAAAATAATAAACGAATTATACGCAATGATCCGGGGCTTCGCCCGGGGCAACAACTAGTTTACTTCCTAAAACTTCATTCTCTTCATTTCCCATATCCTTGAAGATAATATATATACATATCTTTAAGGGTAACTAACAGGATACTAGGACAGCGTGAGACATGCACGAGACGCTTGATTAACTTCGAACATAAAAGTTAAAAACTCTGGTTATTTGGAGAACTGTTTACCAAACATGTGAGGTTGGAACATTTAGGTTAATCCACTTGGTGTGGGATCCACATGAATTCCTCCACTCCGTTATGTGGATTATGGAGAACAAGTTATCCAATTTTTTTTTTCAAAATTAATTATTGGGCAAGAAATAGTCCAACATAACTACATAAGTACATAACTAGAGTAAAAGGAGCAACATTGTGCGTATACTTTTTATCTTGTAACGACAACAGTAGAAACTGGATAGCTAGCTAGCTATGCAAACCGCATATCCGTGTTTTTAATCCATTGATGCATGGAATACCCAATATCAAGGTGAAAAGTCCCTGTCAAAAATGACAAAAGTTGCATACTGATTTTACCTTCTACATCTGAGAGTCTCCATAGTCTTTATTTACTGCCTTATAGTATATCCTGTAGTTAGCAATTTGCAGTAATGTTTCAGAAACGAACTCATGAAGTGGAAAGAAGATGACACTAGCTAGCTAGCACTCCATGAGGCAGAGCGAGTGAGCTTAGGCTTGGTAATTGTCTTGTCCTCATCGAGCGACACCAGCAGAAGATTGGCTGGATTTTCAATCATCTTCTTCGCAACCAGGTAGCCAGCAATGCTCCATGTCTGGTACTTTCTTGCTTGCTTTCCGATGTAGCGGCCTGTCTTCCCATCATAGTACTCTGGCCACCCATCTTTGGCTAGGCGTTTCTCCACCAGTTCTATGGCTTTCTTCGCTGTCTGAGGCCTCCCGGTCTTGATGCATGCAGATATCAGCAACCACAGCAGAACTGGAATATATGCATGAGCAAGTCTATTTAAAATTAAGCATGACATACATGTACTTGTCTATAATACCATAAGAAATGCACCCCAATGAATGTTGCTGCTATGTTGTGTTCACAACTTCATATGCAACATGAGTGATACCAGGAATCTACATTTGAGTATGCGACAGGATTTTCGCGAATCTTTTATTGCATCAGGAAATTTACCTGGCCAAGATCCACCATTGTGGTAACTCCACCGAGTATTCTTGGGATCATACCCTGTGACAATGTTCCAATCGTTACCCTCAAGAGCAGGATAAGTGATTTTCAAAGGCATCTCTCCAATCAGTTCACTCCAACGCTCCTCAATCAAGTCCATTATTGCTGATGCTTGTTCTGGTGTAGCGAGACTGCTTAAGATGGCAATACAGTTCCCAAGTAAGAACCACCTGAAGTCCATGCGAGCTGGGCTGACATTGCCAATGAAATAACCTCCTTTTAAGGGCATGAACTCGAACAGCCAATCAGGGATTGATTCTGGGCTTACATTGAACTTGTTTAGAGCAGTATGAGAGTATTCTTCTGTTCGATAACGATATATATTGTTCAGCTGGGTATAATCAAGCCAGTAGTAGGTTCGAATGTGAAAACTTAGTGCTTTGATCTTTTCAATGATCTTGTCCAGCAATTCTTTGTTGTCAGACCCTTCTTTCAACATATCTTTGGCACATCTCAGTGCAAAAAAGAAAAGAGCTTGAATCTCAATTGGATACCCATATATTCCCTGCTCAATAGATCAACATATAAAAGGAAGCAAAAATTATTTTACCTCTGTACATGAAGAATTTCATATATGGCAAATTAATGACAATGAAGACCAGCTACATTTTCGTTGGTTCTATCAACTACACAATATATACTATTGATCAATATGAAGGTTTCTGAATTGATCAGAAGCATTCCTATATTCATAGGTCAACGAACCAGAAAGATACTATTAAAAGCGAGTTAATCTGAAACATATGAAGCTTAGTCTTTTATAGTTTTATTGTGCTAGCTAGTTTAATGCTACCAATTACTGGTTCGAAACAAACAAGCCACCACATGTTAAGGATCCAAATTCATGTACAAATCTATTCAACAAAATGCAAGAAGAAAAGGAAAGGTTGAAGAAGAAACTTACCATCCTTCTATCAATCATACAGCATGCATCTGCACAAAGTAGTGATGGGAAAGTGTCAAAACCATCAGAGAGGCAGAGGTTAAGGATCAATTTAATGCCTTTCTGCACTTCAGGCATGTCTGTAATTGAGTGGTCTCTTGTGCGTTTGATATATGACTTCAGCAAAATAATCCACCAAAACCCAGAATCCATAGGCGCAACTCTTCCAATTGCGGTGCCACCATAATCCGCTTCCAGAGTTTCCTTCACACGTTCATATTTCTCATCTTTCTGAACCTTGAAGCTTGCTGGCATCACCCCTTCTCCAAGAGTAAAATTATCTATCTTTTTTTCACGGCCTTGAAGATGGAGGGTTTTCAGCAAGAAGTTCTTCACAATATCAGCCTCTGGGGGATCTTTCATTAGGCAAGCTAGCGCACTAGGAAAGAAGTCCCTTACAAAAACCTGCAAAGAATTCCAGTGGAAGCACAGAAATCAATATATGCAAATCCTCACACTTTTACTCAAGAATATCAAAGTCAAATGCTGGATATATACTGAGTCTGATTTAAGAGAATTTGAATGGTGTGGCACCATTTCAGAGAACCAAAACATATACAGATTTTAGTACTAATGGTGTAAAAGAAATCCCTATGTGATCTTGTCAATTGCGATTCTCTGGGATCCACTTAATGAGTTCCGCGTCCAATAATCTTGAGTGGTGATCTTAGACAAGTGCACCTCTGATAATTTTTCTAACTTGACGAATCTTCTAGAGCTATTTGGACAAAGCCCTTAAGAGCTACTAGACACATGTTTGACAAAGGAAGCCATTGGATCATGAATGATTCAGGCAAGAATAACAACATTGTAAACAAGCCAAGTTCTGCATCATGTATGTTGCACATGTAAGGGATTTAACAAAGGCCGATATTACCATATCAGGGGAAAATCTGCTACAAGCTGCCTTCATATTACATCTGCTTTAGTCAAGCTGTAAGAAAGAACTCCAAATTTACAGCATGCTTGTCCGTCATCAACTTCATCATTCAAGTATCGAAAAAAGTATGCTCTTATAGCTACTGATTTGTAATACAAATATATTACTAGCCATTCAAATGAAGTGTGTTGATTATTGTGACAAACTCCCTTGGGCATTCATGCAGTAGTGAACTACATTATCCAAATTAATTTTGCATGCAATCTTGTCATGTACAATTTTTAGGATCCAATTTAAGAAGTTCCTTGTCCAATAATTACTGAGAAAGGATTTAAGCAACAAGCTATATGTGACAGATTTTCAAATTCATCCAACATATTCAGCTTTTTGGACAAATTCCTTAAGATTTACATACATGAACAACAAGTCGACAAAAGGTGGCCAGCACAACATGAATTATTCAGGCAATAGTTTCTATAACAACGCAATATAAATAAGCCAGAGAAACAGATTAATAACAGCAACAGTCTAAGGTTTTCTTATATGCTCAAATCAAGGGGGAAAAAAATTAGAAAGCTACTTTCATGCAGTATTACATGTTCTAATCTCAAAATTAACATTCAGTATTGAAAAAAATTACGAACATAACTTGACATGAATCATATCAATTATAAGAATGTGGTTCATTCAACCTAAAAATAAATTAGTGATAGCTCGACCAATCTATTAGTAAACCTTTTCCTTATTCTCTACATAATATCAGCACCACCTCAACTAAAAATATTCAACTGTTAAACTCCTTGAGCAACTGATTATATTAGCTAATTACAATGTATCAAAGTAGCATGTATTCAATTGCGTAATTTATCCTAGCTTACGCTTTCCGATCCACTAATTACAACGAAAAGACACACATCTATTGCATCTAGATGACATGCAAAAACTGTTGCGCAACCAATAACATGCGTTTGCAATGACATTACATTACTGGAATCCTTTGCTCTCAATATTACCTACTATGATTTCATGCTTGTGAAATCAATAGATTCAAAACAGAATAATAACGTCCAGCTAACAACAACAGAATAATCTGCTCAGTCTAAGCACCATAACAAACAAAAAAAAACTGGAAAAATCTTAAAATTATGAATAACTGACATCAAAAGAATAATCAACAACATTTCCAAAAAAAAATTTACTAAAAGCTTGAACCACAACTTAAGAAAAAATTAGATAAAATATGAACCAGAGACGATCTGTTTAGAATTAATCGCCGGAAAAAAAAATCAAATACAATAACAAATCTCCTCCAATTAATATAGGACAGAAAATTCAGGAAATAAACATCAAATTATTCAACTCAAAATAATGCAAAAAAAAAAACTGAAAAAAATGAAGTTTCAGAAACAATATCAAAGTACCAAAACGTATACATTATGATATCACTAATATGATTATCAGAAGATCAAGCAACATGCAAATCAAACACACTCGAGCAGATGATCGACGTGATGGAAGAGAGAGAGAATGTAAGTAAACCTGATTATAGTTCAAAGCCTCAGCACTAGGATCCAAAGCAGCGACAGTTCCAACAGGTTCACCTTTATAGTAAACGTAAGATTTCCTCAATCTATCCCAAGCTTCTTCCACCAATGAATTATCAACAACAGGAGGCACCTGATGATTTCCATTAATATTACCGTTGGATTTCGCCGCACCTCCAGCTCTCGGTGTTCCGTTACTTCCGTTAACCTCCTGGCAACTCTCACCGTTTACCGCATTTAAAGGCCTTGTAAACACTGATCTCGACGTCGTCTCGAAAGAAATACTGTCAACACTCATTCTCCTCGACGTCGACTTCTCCAAAAATTCGAGGTCGGAAATCTCCGATGAAGCAGAAGTGTCTTCAACGGTAATGGCGGAGTTGTTGTTGTTGTTGTTGTTACAGTCGCCTTCTTCGTCGCCGACGTGAAGTGGAGGTTTTGGAGAAGGAAGTTTTTCCGGCGATGGTGTGTTTTCGCTGGTTTCGTCGGAAATTTCGTTGTTTTCTGCAGGTGAGGAAGCCATTGATGAGATTGAAAATGGAGGTCTGAAAATCAGAAATGGTGTAGTGGAGTTTGAGTTGAAGGAGGAGGGAGGTTTATATATATATGCGCGGATTAATTTTGATTTCGCGCTTAGATGATTTGATGGAGTATTTTGCCCTGAGAAATTATAATATTTACAAGAATGCCATTGAGAGTATGGATGGTAATTTTTACGAGATGATTTGTGGGTTAATTCTGTTAATGATAGGGGTGTTTTGGGAAAGATGGTAAAAAAGGTAGGAGTTGTGAAGGTGATGACATGGAATTCTGGTAGAATAAGTTGTCAGGCGTACGACCCACTACTATTGCCTGCTACAGTGAAAATTTGAATTTCCTACCAGAATTTTAAATTTTTTAAGTGATTTATTTTCCAAGTGTTTGTTTACACCTCTATTTGCAATTTCCTATTCACTTCAGAATAGATTTTAGAATTTAGACAAATGTTGTGGATGGTTAAAAGGTAATTAGGGCAGCTTAAAAACGTTAGTAACAACTTTTTAAATTAGTTTGTGATATTATATTAACACTTATTAGTTAGCATGCTTAGCTAATTAAAAAGTGTGGTTTGATTCACATGATGCATATTCTATTTGAATTATAATTTATGAATTGTTATACGTGCTTATTTAATTACTTAACGTTGCTTTACATTTGACGAATTCACTCCTAAGATAGTTGGTGACTTTCTCTCAACTCTCTCAATCTCTTGTTTTCCCACATAGAAAACCACCTAGCCACCATTTGCTTCATCATAACCCCATCAGCACTCATCTACCGGATACAAATGTACATCGACTACCACAAATAACAACCACAATTTGGAAATGATCATTGATCATAAACATCATAAATATGTAGAAGTGCACTTTTTGTTAACTTTTTTTATGGCAAATTTAATAGGAGATGCAGTGATATATATTTTTAACCTTTATGCCTCAGAAGATACACATTTATGTCTTTCTCAATCTTCCTTATCTCTCTCAGGTCATCCTTTGAATTCTGAAGTGTATTCAACTCTTGAATAAAAAATTGAATAGTAGGTTGGTTGCTAGTGTTTAGAAGAGTATAGGAGTGAAGCAAGCTTGCCTCACAAAAGTATATCAGAATTTAGGCCCTGTTCTTTTGGACTTATTTTCAGTAAAAATAAGTAAAAATAAGTTCAGTTCAGCAAAAATAAGTTCAGTTCAGCAAAAATAAGTAAAAATAAGTTCAGTTCAGCAAAAATAAGTCCAGTCTTGTCTAATGTTGTAATTATTATTTTTGTTTTCAATATTACTATTAATATTGTTATTATTATTAATATTATAATTATAATAACGATGAATTTGTATTTTTAATTTTTATTTTTTTTATTTTTTTTATGTTTTTATTTTTTTTTATTTTTTATTTTTTAATTTTTTAATTTATTATTTAGTATTTATTATTTAGCATTTATTATTATTATTATTATTTATTATTTAAAATGAGCTTCAAAAGTCACAAGTAATATAACTTCAATAAAAACAGTTTATTTATATCTGGTCAATCCTCTAAAGTATCCTCAATTAGCTAAACTCCCATGAATATGTTGTTCACCAAACACGGCCAATATGAACATGAGCCAAAGCTATCCATAAATTAGTAGGAAAGTTTGAATCATTACAATACAAAACATTAATTGGCAATGGAATAAGTAACTCCTCCAATTTAATTATAAACCCCCTATAATTGGGGGTAGGGAGTTAACTTTAGCACATCACAGAACATAATAACATATGAAGGCAAATATAGGTTTAGACATATTAAACAACATGCTTTATTAAATAAATTGAGGCATCGCCTTGATCTAATAACTAGTTAGAAAGAAAAATAAACTTACATGAAGAAATCATGCTTAACTAGCCCAGGGCATTGGTGTTAACTTTGCTTATAGCATCAAGTGAGAAAGCTGAGGCAAAGCTTAAATGGATAACAATACATACTTCCATCATTCTTCAGATCATCATCATTCATCTCAGCAATCTTGGTTAGAGTGTGATTGGTTAGATCATAAGCAAAATGGAAGGAGGTCCTCGTGGGAGCCCAATGGTTGGTGCTCCCACCTCCCCGAGGTGGTGTTCGTTCATCATCATCTCCCCAATTTGGGGGTTTTATATAAATTTTCCTTGTGGGTATAAATCCTTCCTCCTTGATGGTTGGTGTGCCTTGGTAGTTGGGGGGGGGTTTGGCTCGACCAAATTATCTTTCCCGAACAAAAAAAAAAAAAATAAGCAAAATGGAAGATTTGATAACAAGAAACATTAGGAAACATTCATATATATGACAAGTCAGCTAAGTGGTTTGATGACACCATGATCTACGTCAATAACAGTTTCAATATTATTGCTTACGTTGAGCAACTGGATCCAAGACCACTCATGAGCTTGTGTTGAACCATATAGTTATCCATATACTTCATCTGTTTTTTTAGTTGCAACGTTTGTCTTTTCACATTTACCGAGACACTTATTTGAACGTTAATATCTCATATTGGGTGTAAGTAAAAATTATAAAAATTTAATATTTGGAATCATCGCATTGAGACGAATCTAACAAGACCTCACTTGACTATGTTTTTTCTTATATAATGGTGCGGGATTACTTAACAAAATTGGTTGATGAATAGTGCCTAAAAGCAAATGTTGCAACTAAAAAAAACAAAGGTAGTATATGAGGATGCTTCCAAACCCAAAACTGACCATTAACATCGTCATAGCATAGGTGAACGTTTCAAGCTCGCGCTATTTGATCCACCATCAACAGGGCCGAGGCTAGGATGTTCGAGGTCCTGTGCATATTCTTGAAAAAGGGCCCTTAAATGATGAGATTGATCAAAATGCAATAACTAGATAAAAGGGAGTAATAAGAGTCAGGTAAGTGGTAATAATGACCCAAAAAGTATGCTCTGACCCGCCCCGACCCTCTCCTTCACTAAAGAAGTACTTGCAGGGTAACTCAGTCTGGGTTAGCGGGCATACACTTTGAGAGGGGGGATGGTAAGGGAGCCCCTTTCCCAAAGTGCCCTAGTGGGGGTTAACCCCCAACCTTGAGGTTGGAAGATTGTTTCCCTACCACTAGGCCAAACTTAGCTTGGTAGAAGATGCGGACGATGATATATTGTTTAAATATGTAATAATTATTCGATATTGGGGGTATGTGAATTTATAGTTACCAAAGAATATACGTATTACAGTGCGTTTTTGGTAAAACAGGCCACACCAAAGCTAAAGCGTGCGACCACGCTCGTCGCTCATCAAACTCATCCTCCCGACCCCCAGCTCCTCCTCCGATCCTCCTCGAACTCATCAAACTCATTCTCGTGTTGTTGTTGGTGTTGTCCCCGTCACTGACGTCATCGCCGGAGGATGAGTTTCCGGTGGAAGTTAATGCAAGGAGAGCGAGTTCTCTCTCTCCATTTTCCATTTTCTCTTTCCTCAGCTTCTTCCGCCATTAAAGTTGCGATGGCCTTGGCTCCAGCCTTAACCCTACTTGACATAGCTCCATCGTCGTCATGTGAAGTTAGGTGGTGTCGATTGGTGAGGAGACGGAGGAGGCGAGGAGAGAGAGAGGATGAGGAAGTGGGGAGGAGACGGAGAGAGAGACGGAGGTGGGAGGAGTCGGGGTGAGGGTACAGTGAGGGGTTGGAGTGGAGGAGAGAGAGAAGTCGATGTTCGATGGTGGAGGTGGTGGTGGAGGAGCAATAGTGGAGAGAGGAGGTGGTGGAAGTGGTGGAGGAGAGAGAGAGGAAGTAGGAGGAGCAGTGAGAGGAGGATTGAGAATTGTTTTGGTGTTTGTATAAAGTAACCCCTTATAAGTACAAAAAGTAACCCATACTTTCAGTAAAAATAACCCCTCAACATTACAAAAAAAAAGTAACCCGTAGTTTCACTAAAAGTAACCCGTAGTTTCATTAAGAGTAACACCTTAGTATTAGAAAAAAAAAACTCATAGATTCAATAAAAGTAACCCCTGTTACAAAAAGTAACCCTATAATAAATGTAAAAGTAACCTCTAGTTTCGGTAAAAGTAACCCCTTATAATTAAAAAAGTATCCGTTTATAATTACAAAAAGTAACCCCTAATTACAGTAGAAGTAACCCCTTATAATTACAAAACGTAACCCAAACTTTCAGTGAAAGTAACCTCTTAGCATTACAAAAAGTAATCCCTAGTTTGAGTAAAATAACCCCTCAGCATTTGAAAAAGTAACCCCTAGTTTCGCTAAAAGTAACACCTTAGCATTAGAAAAAAAATACCTAGATTCAACAAAAGTAATCCCTATTACGAAAAGTAATCTCTGTTATGAAACGTAACCCCTCTGAAAACAGATTCACGTTTGGGCTTCATTATAAGGCCTAGCTTGGGCCTTTTTATTTGCTGGTCACACCATTTGTTCAAGGTGTGGCCTGCCTTATACAAAAGTATGTGTACGTATTAAAGATCAAAACGGACGATTCCAAAGAGAAAAACGTTGCAATTAAAAAAAAGAAAGGAGGAAGTATAAAGGGGAGCATGGAATTTGGAGTTTGGACTTGGTAACTAGTAGTAAGGCTTTGTTTGATAGGAAAGATTTGGATGGAAAAGAAAAGAAATGAAAGGTGAAAACAAACTTTCTCATGTTTGGTAAAAGAAAACAAAAGGGGTTTGATTGGAAAGGAGAGGAAGTGGAAGGAAAAGAATACTCTTAAATCCTTGCTTTCCTTTCTTCCCAAAATCGGAGATTAAAGATAAAAAGTTTTTACCTATTTTTTTTCTTTATTTCCTTCATTTCCTTTCCTTTACTAATGACAACCAAACACAACTCCTCAAATCCAGCAATTATACCAAACATCGTAAAATACCAATTCTTTTTCTCTCTCTTCTCTTTCCTTTCCTTTCTCCTCCCTTCCCTTCCTTTACTAAAAAAATACCAAACAAAGTGTAAGTTACTACTCCAAATCCAAATCAGAACAGTCAATTGTTCATTTCAACACCACACCATCAAGTCATTAAGCATCAAACTCAGTCGAAACCTCATAACAATGTCAGCTCATCACAAAAATCAACCTACAACAATGGCGGAATCATCTTCTTCCTCAATCGATCTCACTGATCATCTTCCTCTACAACTCATCAAAACAGAAACAATTCCGCCATCTCCAAACCTCTCAAAATCCGGATCTTCCGTCATCGATTGGTTACCTGACTTCGCCGGATACTCATGGATAGCTTATGGAGCTTCCTCTCTCCTCGTTATCTCTCACTTTCCTTCCCCTCTCTCTCCTCAACAATGCCACATCGGCCCCGTCTTTCGCCAAGTCTTCGAACTTCTTCCTTCTCCTCTATTATCCGACGTCGTTTCCGTCGTTTGGTCGCCGGAATTTCCTTCTTCCGGCGATCTCGCCGCCGTCGCCGATAATCGCATCTTTCTCTTCCAGTATGATTCTTCTCCAGGTATTTTTATTGCAGTTTTTTCGTTTTTTTTTTCTTTCTAAATTTGTTGATTTTAGGTTTTGTTATCATATGTGAATACTCCTGGAATTTGTGAACTTATTTACGTCTAACTGAATTCATATGAACTTAATTTAGTTCGAAATTGGTTTAATATGAGCCTGTTAGTTATGAACTGAACTTATTAGCTTTAAGGTATGCTTGGATCGGGGGTAATGTACTAAGGGGGTAACCGCGTAATTGAAGAAAATGACGAGAATGAAATCGGATGGAGGTTGTGATAGATGATATGAAGTGTTGATTGTCATTCTGGGGTAATAGTTATCCACCAATTTACCATATGTTAGGTGATGTATTACTCCAAAATGAGTTTAATAGATAGTTCCCCCTTCCTTAACACATTACCCCTAATCCAAGCATGCCCTAAAGTGAAACAAGTCGATCACTCTACCTCACTTGTATACAGGAGAGCAAGAAAGTAAATAAGATTTGAGCGTCTAATACATGAATGAGACCGAGAGATGATTGTAACAATTAAGCACATTAATTATCAGTCATTTGTTTGGTAGCATAAAAGAAACAAGAATCCAATAGTATGCTTAATTTGCGCTGGTTGAACATGAGTGCGATTTTAGCCTGAACACTCTGACCTCTGAAGGTATTGTGAATTTGGTATCTTGGAGCTTTTTATAAGAGTAAGGCTAAATGGAGAGGCGACTCCCTAGCGAACAGGTTATAGAGAGGCAATCTGGTAAATTCATTTGGTGTAGGCCCCACACCAGTTTCCCTCTCTTGTTCAAGGGTAAACTTATTCTCCATGTAGCCTTTTTCTTTCTATAATTGTAGCTTGTAGCAGAAGTTAGAATGAGACTCATTTGCATTAACTTAATGTGAGACGGGGGTGGATTCTTGTCTATTGTGGAGTAGCTTTTAAGTTGGTGTGACCGTGTGACTGTGTGACTGTGTGAGACAATGTCACCTAAGAGGCTAAGACTTGCAATTTATACTTTTTAATACTTTGTTCTAGAATACGGTGCTTTGTATTCCCGGCTAATCAATTACGTCATTGGTGGAATTCCTCTAAATATAGATTCATCCCGCTAATCAATTACGTCATTGGTGGAACTCCTCTAAATATAGATTCATAATGCAATCCAGAGAGCTCAGAATCATTGCTTTTTACATATATACTAAATTCTTTGGGCTATTCTAAGGGTGTGTTTGGTTGGAAGGAAAACATTTCAAATGGAAAATGGTTTTCATGGAAAACCATTTTCCAGAAGAAAACTAATTTATAGATTGATTTTCCTTTGTTTGGTTGTAAGAAAAGTAATTTTCCTTTGAATCTATCTTTCTTTGTTGGTGTCGTGTATCATTTAATAGAGTGAGGGAAAGTGTGGCTTCTTTTGCCTCGCTAGGGAAAGTAATTTTTCCATCCTTGAAAAATGAAGTTCAACCCATCTTTTCCCCTCCTTGATCTGCTCCAAACCGAACAGAGGAAAGTGAGGAAAATAGTTTTCCCTGAAAACACTTTTCTCCCAACCAAACACACCCTAAATGTGGTTTGCTTAAGGTATATGATTGGCAATCACTCTGCCGTTGATCATATTGAAGCACCTTCTTGGCTAGTAAATTTGTTTCTGCATCCTATATATCACTGAAACTGCAAAAATATTAAGGATGCTTTTGTTTTAAAAAATTTCTCTGATAGGAATAAGTACATGGGAATTTCTTCTCTTGAGCTCACATGTTAAGAGTCTAACTTCATGTCTTTATCAAAATTTTGGACTAATCTAGATTGCTTAAAGTGAGGGGAAAATTAATTTACTCATATTCAGGTTCTTTTTGTTGGAGCCAGACTGCTTTACTTGTACAATCTGCCAAAGTTGAGGCCATTGCGTGGACGGGCTGTGGAGATGGGATAATTTCAGGGGGGACAGAAGTAGTTTTATGGAAAAGAAACATCAAATCTTGGGAAATAGCATGGAAGTTCAGAATGAAGGTCCCTCAAACTCTGGTTTCTATTACTTGGTCGCTTGAAGGGCCTTCAGCAACTGGTGCATATCCGACTAATTGTCATGCTAAAGAATTAGCTAATTTTCCCTGTAATGCAAGCGAGCATGTTAGTGTGTTCCAGTATGACGGAAAATCTGGATATGTTGCTACTGAATTACAGCATCCTCAACCTGTTTTGGCAATGCAATGGAGACCTTGTGGAGGACGCCAAAAAAATGAAGATGCTCTTTATGCACCAAGACATGTTCTGTTAACAAGCTGCTTAGATGGGACTGTCAGGTTGTGGTGTGAGATTGATGGCAGTAGGATGCGGAAAGGCAACAAGGATAATCGTGAAATGTTGACGCCTAAACGATCTTTTTGTGTGGTTGCTACCGTTGAAATTAATCAACTACTGAGTGGTACTCTGGGCAAAAATATTTTCTTACAGTGGGCGATGGAAATAGAAGGCGCTGTTGGTGTGGGAGATGGACTTGACCAAGTTTTCACTGGTGGGAGATGCCAAGATGATGAGGTTGGCAGCTGTGAATGGTTGATTGGGGTTGGTCCTGGCCAAATGCTTACATTCTGGGCTGTGCATTGCCTTGATGACATTGCTACAATGCGGTCTCCACGGGTGACATTATGGAAGAGAAAGGAAGTAACAAAACCTGATTTGACAAGCTCTTGTAGATTGAACCCTCCAAGGTGTTTTGAAGGATCTTATCTTAATAAAGTAGCTATCTGGAGGAATGGACTCTTTGGTCCACCAGCCATGTGCTCGTTAGTTAAATTATTTCCTTGTAATTCTTTGATTTGGTCAGTGTTATATAATCAATCATTACAGAACATGGAGGGGAGATCTTCCCAAATATGTGAAGCCGATGAAAAATTGTCTTGTCAGTCCGGAGGAATCTTGGATACTGTTGGTCACACTGGTAAAATTTTACAAGTTGCTGTTCACCCTTTTATGCATGAAGTTGAACTTGCTGTTTCCCTTGATTTTAATGGGTTACTTATATTTTGGTCAATTTCCTCCAGTACTTGTAGTCTTTCGGGTCTGCCAACCTTTACTCCTTCATGGCAACTTATAGGGAAGCTTCTGTTACAGCATACTATATCTCCAGATATAAGCTTGTATTGGGCACCATCGTGGCTTGAAGAAGACCAGGTTCTTCTCATTGGACATGCTCAAGGAGTAGATTGCATTATTGTCAAAACATGCATAACTGAAGAAGACAAAATACTATGCCATAAACTTTGTACTATTCCTTTCATTGGGCATGATCATCTATATGGGCCTGATAAGCTTGTCTCAGTTCCCTTACCTTTCGCTTCTAAAGAAAAGTTGAAATCTAATCATTTCTTGCTTTTGGGGGTATGGATGAAGAATCGTCTGGCTGAAACATGGAAAGTGACCTTGCATTCCTCTGAACTATCTGAAAGCAGACACCTATACAACTCTGACACAGGAAGTAATGCTAAAAGCACATGTATATATAAAACTGACTTTGCTGATAGAACATATTGCATTGTTGTGAGTTCGTGCTCATCATATTTGTTAGATGTTCATGATGAAGTTACAAGCGTCTCCATGGTTTCTCCGAGTATATTGAGGCATTCTTTGCAGCAAAGGTTGGTAGATAATGGTTGCCCAAACAATTTTCCTTATCACATGGCCACAGGACATTCTGATGGTAGATCAAGACTCTGGAGGATTAATCTATCTGAATTATCAGTTGGCCGCGCTCCTTTTGAGCTTGTAGGTATATTTAGTTCCCTTCAAGGCCCAATTACTGCAATATCTGTAGCTGATTGGGGTCAGAAGATTGCAACCATATGTTCAGATATGCTTTATATATGGGAACCTCTGCATCTCACAGGTGATGCGACTCTGGAATTGGAAGACAAGATATGCCTCAATGGCAAAGTTGTGGCTTTCAAGTGGTTTTTAATGGAAAATATTTTATTTCTCGGGGTCTGCTTTCTGAATGAATTGCACATTTATTGCCGAAGGGTTTGTAGTGTTCAGACTTCATTGGACCTTGGAAAACTACCCGAACCGTCCCTCTGGTTTTGCATCAGTGTTGTGCATACCCCACCTACTATTTGTGACTTTGTTCTAGGGCCTGGGGGGACACTTCTTATCATTCATGAGAAGTACTTCACTCTTTTCAGCCATTGGTCATTCTTTACAGATAACAAGCATCTGAGTGATGGGCAGTTTAGCTCAGATACTACTTTCCATTTCAAAAATGAGGTAGATAGATTCAGTCCTGCATTCTCTGCGGGTAAAATACATGTTTTTGAAGAGTTGTCATTTGAAAAAAGCAGTGAGGGGGATACTTTCTGCCCTCCTATGACAAAGGTACATAATGATTTATGTAGCTTTTTGTTTGGAGATGGTACTCAAACGATTGTTGTCTCTCCGAAAAAAAATCGCTTGTTGAAGATGACAGTCATTGCTGAGTTATTGTGTGGTCCTCTGCCTTTCTATCACCCTGAGACACTCTTGACAAATATATATTCAGGTATGTTTAGCATATTGTATTTGTACTAATCTGTTGGCATTAATAGGAAAAATTTGTTGACTTGGTTTCACATGAGATTAGTGCTGGTCAGTATAGGAAAGATAGTGAACTACTGATGTCCACACCAAAATATTTCTTGTTCTATTGTATGCTCTTCTAGATACCAATGTTTTTACATTTCAGAAGGAAAATTTTGTAGACCATTCTGATTGAATTTTAGCCTAATGTTTGATGGCTTCATTTCCTCACAGGTTATTTGTATTACATAGGGATCTGTCAAGAAAGTTAATGAACACTGATGTCACTACGACGTGCTTCCCCAAAATAATTCTTCTTTTATTATATCTATATGGATCTAAAATGAACCAACTAATTATTATACAGAATAGATAAATAAACGGGATACTACTCTCAACTTGCAGGTTAAGAGGTTCATTGATGATCGCGTTCAACATAGGAAACATAAGTTGCCAACAAGTGTCCTTTGCCTCAACAAACCGATATTAAACCATAAAAGCTCCTAAGATAACTTACCCAAACATAATTTATACTTGCTCTTCTTTGAGCTTCATCAGTAAGAAATCATACTCACCCTGTTAGAGTATACAAGTTTGGGCCTTATTGATGGATAGAGAAAGTGTGAGTCAAAGGAAATGGTCCTCTGAAATCCAGAAGAACTTTCTCTGCTTACTAGTAGTTTCTTAAATTCGTCTCTCCTTTATCTAGTTCAAGTTGAATGCTTGTGAATGTGAACTTGAAATATGTTTGGCTTGTAAATTAATGTTAATACATTCATCATTCTCCTGCTATACTTCCAGTCATTCATAAGTGATGCATGTAGCTATTTTCTATTTTATTTATCTCTGAGGGTGTAAAGATTTCTGATATACTTTTCATCGAGACTGAATCTTTTAGCTTTTATTACTTTAGCTTTTCTTCGTATTCTATTAATCAGATGTTATAAATTGCTATAGGCAACTGGAGACGTGCATATGCAGCTATTTGTCATCTTGTGGAGTGTCTAATCTCAAATGCGGCAGCTGACCAAAGAGCAACTCTTCCAAAGACTGGTATCATCATTAGACATATCACACTGTCAAAGTATTTTGAAGGACAGTTGTCAAAAGTAGGAGCTAATCAAGGACTTCAATGGGGCAACGATCTTGGCACAAACACTTGGTCTCGACATACGGAAGGAGAGCTGATGCATTTGGCAGATTCTTCTGCAATTAATGCTATAAACAGCATGTCCACTGTATCTGCCAGAAGTTTGGAGACATGTGAATTCCATGATGTGCTGGAGAAATTACGTGCTCATCAAGCTGTTACAGATTCACAGAAAATGCAGATGCTTGCAATTGTAGACCTTCTGCATGAAATTAGTAATTCACAATCTACTTCTGCGTATGAAAGCCTTGATGACTCAGGAAAAAGGTATTTCTGAATTGAATTCTAAATACTTCAAATGAAATTTCTTTCCTATGCTTGATAAAGAACTTTGCGTTACTAATCAATTTGAACAAAATTAGTTCAATCAACTAAAAGTCAGTTTTGAAAATTCGATCTGCAAAAACCTGTTTAGCTAAATGAAAATCAATTGAAGAGAACAGGGCTGAATACAGATTATTAGCCTGCCTACAGGGTACAAAATCGGATTTGTTACTTTTAAATGTGAAATAGTTTTCTGATTGGTGAATCTTGTACATATTATAAAGAGACAAGGTTGTGCTGCCACTCCGGGATCTTACGTGATTCAGTTGCCTTACCTTCCTTAGTTAAGGAAAAAAACTTAAATCCATTAGCTTAGCTTAACAAGTCCTGTTTGCTAAATTATGTTTGAATCTATTTGTGTTGGATTTCCCTGAACCCACTTACCAGCGCACCAAACATGAAGGCATTCAATTTGTTTTTGGCGTATGTAATCTAAGTTGGAAGGATTCTGATTTCTGATAGGGATGGCTTCTTTGCATGCTCAATCTGACCGTGATGTGTGTATCATTATGGCAACAGAAGGAATATGGTGAATTGTAGAATATCTGGATGTTATTATGTTAGCAAAGGCCTATGCCATTGTTCTCTTTCACTTTCAGGTGCTGCTAAAATGAGTTAGCCCTCTAAGTTCTAATAATTCCCAACAACCCCACTGCAGTCTCCGGGTCAGCAAAAGTTGTATGGTTTTTGTCCATCAAGGGTGTATTATGTTTCATAGTTTATGCATGTAGTTTACTTATATGTCTCGATAAGCCTTCATCATTTGCCTTCTTTTCTAACACTCATTATCTGTTTATTGTAAGGTTTTGGTGTGCAATAAGACTTCAGCAACTGGATTTTCGTAGGAGATACAACAAAACTCCATCAATTGAAGAATTAGTGGTTAATTCTAGGATGATGGTCTGGGCCTTCCATTCTGATTGTCAAGCGATCTTGTTTAGTACTATTTTACCTACCGAACCGACTTGGGAAGATATGCGGAAGTTGGGTGTTGGCTTTTGGTTTACTAATCTTGCAGATCTACGTGTTAAGGTATATTTGGAGGTGTTAGTGTTGCATATTAGTTCCCTCATTTAGTTTTTAGTAAGTTTGGGGTAATATTAGAAGTGTCCGAAAGCTTTTATATGGGGGCAAGCACAGGTCTTATAAAGGTTAAAAGGTGATCTTGGGTACACAGCTTTGTTGGTGTTGTGTGGTTGCAGTTGTGTACTTGTCTGAACCTTTTCAATTTATACTTCCATACATATTGCAAGTATCTGTTGATATGAATTTAGTGCCTTGTTGGTTTCAGTGTACTTGTTCATGCTAGTTAGCTGTCAAAAGTATGCTTAGATATGGTTATGCTTTGGTATGTTATGGGTAATAATACCAGTAGATTCCTAAATATATCATGCTTGGCATGACCTAATTCTATACTATTCAAATTATAGATCATTTTAGCTGTTTGTGTTTGATCCAAACTATAGGTCTTTATAGGGTTTTTAACTTTTTATGCATAATGCTCTTTTTTTTTTTTGTAAAATACCTTGTCTTATCCCTATCTTCAAAGATTAGTTGTATCTTCTTCAATAACAAGAAGTGGTGGAAGTCGGAAAACCAATTTGTTCACAATCTTTTCCCTCCAGTCCAGCTACAACGGCTTTTTCTATATCTCATCAGAGGAAGACCAAGGAGTGCCTAGAAAAGAAAGATAGCAGCCGGAGAACATTGGTATTGAGACTACAAGCACTATTTGATGTTCCTTATTTGTTATCAGCCTAAAGCATCCTATACTATGGATCAGAGGGGGTTTTGGTGGGATTGTCAAATTAATCTACAGCCATGGTCAATATTGAAGTCATACCTTGGACTTTATTTGATATATAGAGCTTAAGTCCTAACGTCAGTTAGGGGCAATTATTAGTCATAATAAATTCTGCTAGTATCTAATTTTTTTCTTTAATCTGATTACAATCTTTGGGTGATTTTTAAATGCTCTAGCTGTCCATTTGCGAAATACACGATTTCTCTGTAGAATTTGCCATGATTTATGACCATGCATATTGCATTCTTTCATGCAAATAAAATTGACTGCTACTGATGATGGGCAACAGATCTTAAAGTGTATCCCGAAATAGGAAGCTAAGTCCTTATGTCAGCTAGAGGCAAATTATTATTTTATTTTATCTTGCTAGAGTTTTTAGCGTTTCTTTTTCTGATTACAAACCTCTTGGGTGATATATGGGTGCTTTAGCTGCCCCTTCGCAGAAGATGCCATTTCTCTGTCGAATATGCCATGATGTCTGACCATGCATATTGAGATATTTGTACCTTTTAAGAAATATTCAGTGTATTTTCTTGCTGCATATACACTACCAAAAACCAAACCAATTTCATGACATAAGCAGCTTGTGAAGATTTATATGCACTCTACCTTTATGCAGATGGAGAAGCTGGCTAGATGTCAGTATCTGAAAAAGAAAGATCCAAAGGCGTGTGCCCTTCTATACATCGTGTTAAATAGAATTCAAGTCTTGGCTGGCCTCTTCAAAATCAGCAAGGATGAAAAGGACAAGCCATTAGTTGCATTTTTATCCCGAAATTTCCAGGTGTTCCTAAAATCTTGAACTTTAGAATTGCATATCGTTGCTTTGGTGCAAACCTATATATCCTGCATCTCTATATTAGAACTTATTTATCTTAGTTTATTTTGTATTTTGGTATATATCTGATAGTAGTTGGCAACTTGGCGTACAGGAGGAGAGACATAGAGCTGCTGCTGTAAAAAACGCTTATGTATTGATGGGGAGGCATCAATATGAGCTGGCAATTGCTTTCTTTTTGCTGGGAGGAGATACTATCTCTGCTATCACTGTTTGTGCTAAGACTCTTGGAGATGACCAACTTGCTCTTGTAATTTGTCGCCTCATTGAGGGGCAGGGTGGAGAATCAGAGCGCCACCTAATATCAAAGATATTACTTCCATCTGCAATTGAAAAAGGGGACTACTGGCTTGCGAGTGTTCTAGAGGTGGCTTTCTACAAGTTTCTTCTTGTAGGATCTGCTGTTGTATTTTTTATCCTCATGTTGAAGCTAACTATCAGTTCTTTATATGCAGTGGGTATTGGGTAGTTACCTGCAATCATTTTTAGTTGTTCTTGGTTTTCAAGGAGGCTGTTACGCCACTGAGTCTGAAAAATCATTCAGACATTCTGTTTTTCTTGATCCTAGTATCGGTCAATACTGCGAAATGTTGACAACCAAGAATAGCTTGAAAAATGCTGTTGGAGAGCAGAATACTGCTATTTTGTGTCGTTGGTCTATGGTGATAACTGCTTCTGCATATAACAAGCGTGGCCTTCCTGTAAGTGTAATCTAACTGTTTGCTAGTATTGCTATCTTTGAATGAATAATCTTGCCTTTTTCTTATCCTTGCAAGTTCTTTGTATCTAGAATAGATAGATGTACATCAAGCTTCAGTATGCGTACTGTGCACATGGACTTCCTCACATTCTCATACCCAGGTTGTCTAACGGTTGGACTGATTTTCAAAAAAGCAATCCCCGCTTTTAAATGGCATGTATATTAAGAAGTGACTAATAAAGGTCCATTACATGTGAAAGTTTGGGAGTAAAGTGGTAGTCTTAGGATTTCATACTAATCAAGAGATAGCTATCGTGAGAGGATAATGGACATTTTTGTTACTCATCAGAAATGAGAAATAAACACGATCGAGATAGAGGAAACGGGAGTTCATTATGATTTTATGATTGTTGAATGTATGGATAATATCTGCATGAGAGTTGCTTGTTGCTTGGAGACAATTTAAGGAGTGTATTTTTTGTAGCGTCTGAAAAATGGACTGTTGTAGCTGCAATTGCCTGAAGTCATCATATCAGATGGTGTCTACTATAATATTTTAGAAGATCACGGGTTTATCTACTTTGTATTAGATCTCGTCATGTGGTTTACACTTTACAGTCATTTTTTCTTTGTCAGTGATTCTCATTTAGGTCCTCATTCCTATTCACATAGACAGCTTTGTTCCACACTTCCACCCCTTGCAATGTGTACCTAATGGTTAATACACAAAGGTGCTTGCAGATTTATCCTATCGGTAAATGACTGGTATTAATGACAAATTAAATTTACAATTTTCTTGCCATATGTGATCAGCTTGACGCTTTGGAGTGCCGCTCATCATCTGCGGGCCTTTTTGGAGTTTTGGATAAGAGATCAAATGGTGGAGATTTAGAAATTCTTCCCGGAATACTGTGTCCATCTTTAGCTAATTCTTCTAGGTGGCTATCACATGAGGTAGCCTGTCATTTGGCAGAGCAAGTCAAATTAGATCTAGCTATGCAGTATGCCATCAAATTGATTAAGGGGCATCCATGCTCACTTGACTCTAGTTCAGGGTTAACCATAGCTGGTGCTACTGGCTTGAGCTCTCTGGAGCATGAGATAAGTCGACATGGTGCTCTTCTTGAAAATTTTGAACTGCTGTTGGATTCAGAACTTGCATATCTAGAGCAGAAGTTTCATGTGGTTCGGGATGTACTGCTTGATAAGGTAATTTGTATTTTATATGTTTGGCGCCATCTTTTTTATCTTTCCGGGAAAGTTCAGTGCCTTTTTTTATTTGGTTATGAGCAATGCTGAGCTTCCTACATCTTTTATGCTGCAGATTTTCACTTCTTTAGACAATGATAGGCTTTTGCTGCTCAATGGCAATCATGTTTTTGCTTCTAAAGTTCATCTGCCTGCAACAAACCACAGTGGCTGCACTTCATTCCAGCTGATTAAGCATTTTGTAAATGTCACTGAAATTATGTCTTATTCACTTTCAAGGTTCGTTGTTGCCAGTAGTATAGTTAATTCCTGGATACCAGCTTCATCTGAGCAGAGCTTGTCTACGGGCAAACAAGATTGCTGCTTCCAGTATACGGAATTCTACATGCAGGTCTTTTTATCATCAATCTCCAACCTTAAATCTGCTTTGATGACACTTTGTAATGGCAGGTCTAGTGACCTCATTCAAGAATATATTACTGCTCTTGATTTATGCACTTACTGTATATATGTTGCTTCAGCAATACTTCACCATAACCTAGAAGCTCTTAATTTAATGTTACGACCCGTCTTAGTGTCATGTGCTGATGGAAACTATGGGGAAACTGACATTGTTAGTCTGAGGACAATCCTAACACAGTTCGAGGCACTCAGTCTCAAGTCAGAAAACCCTAATGATATGCAAGAATTGCATCAGAAAAATGTCAGGGACATAGAATCTATGACTTCAGAAGATGAGAAATGGATTATTTTAAGGCTATGTTTGTGGAAACATCTATCTGAGTTCATTGAATACCAGCTGAATCAATTATCCAGTAAACTATCTCGTGATGTTGCGGCTAAAATGTGTGCCTTGGATTCTACTTTATCCCCTGATCCTGATGGTGATTGCTCCATGAAGCACATCAGTCAGGTCTTAATGGTCTTTATTGAAATAATGGGAAACACCTTTACACATATACCACTTCATACTGCGAGGCAGCTCGCAAATTTCCTTTGGCAGAAGGTGGAGGGGGGGACCTCTATGCCTATTCTAACATGGTTGGAGGAAGTTAATCAATCTACCCCTAGTGTGCTTCATGAGCATCAGGAGGGTAGTTCTGGCTCTTTAGAAGCTTTGGATAAAGAAAATTCATTTTCAAGCTCTGAGCTACTTGCAAAGATCTGTAATTGCCCTAAAACAGTCTCGGAAATGCTTACTCAATTACCAATTAAGTTGTCAGAGCTCAGTCACTGGAAGACTGGTAAAGGGTGGAACCATTTGCACATGGGTCTGCTGGGAGAGCATGAAAAATTGGAAAGTTATAAACAAGAAGGAATTTTTGATAGCAGTCCCCGTGGTAATAGAAGCGAAATTCCTTCTGCAGGTTCTGAACGGAGTCATAGCCTTCGAGATTTTGATGAGAAGGGGACAGTTTTCACGAAGAAGGTAGTTCCTTTTGACAGTCCTAAAGAAATTTACAGGCGAAATGGAGAACTGTTGGAGGTGAGTGAGTTGACTTTTTTGGTATCATCATCTTCAGAATTTTTGCCTTTCCAACCCCATGTCGAGTATAATGGCTGTAATCATTTATTGGGCAGGCGGTTTGCATCAATTCTGTCGAACAACAGCAGGCTGCACTTGCCAGCAACAAAAAGGTACATTGTTGGGACATAACAATTTTTTTGTTGTTTTTAGCTTACTATAATAGCATCTTGTCTTTTATGCATAAATTAGTGTGAACTACAAACTCACCATTATCATGAAATGTTGAGGCAACAGTGACAGTCCTAAGTGTGGTTTAACCTCTTCTAGTCTTATCTTATTGATGGGCATGAATATGAGAAGTTTATTAATTTTCCCTTTTGATCAAGCCCATGGCTCATAGCCCACAACCCTAGAGGTGGCCACCGAGAATCTATGTGCAAAGTTGTGGGTTCTTGCCTGCAAGTCTGGCTCAATAACAGCCTCTCACTCCCTAAATAATCTGATGAGGCTTCCATCGTTTAAATCTTGCTGGTATCATTAGGCAAAGCTTACTGGTAAAACAGTACTCTCTCCGCTTATTTTTTTCACAGTCTTCAAGAAATATGTCTGACACCCTGACTATTAATATCATTCATTATGCATTAGTAAAAGTTATAATCAGTTGAGATTTTGAAAATATATGTTATGACAAATCTAACAAGACCCTACATGATAGTATTTTTTTTCTACATATCGATGAGATTTACGGTCAAAGTTTGTGAACTTTGATCCCAATGGAGCAATACATTAGGAATGGAGGGAGTATGTAACTTGTTCATGCTTGTTCGTTTCTGAAGTAGGGAACAATTGCATAGTAGGCAACTATGATCTACTGGACAGGAGTTATGTCACTTGAGGACATAATATTGATGAATAATTACTATCTTCTTTTCATCGTCAAGTAGCATGTATCTTGATTTCTTCACAATATTAATCCCTAGAAAACATATTTATGCCTCTCTAGTTTGCCTTTATTGTTTAGGGTGCTAAAAACATTGATCTCATATTGTACAGGGAATAAGCTTCTTTAGTTGGGGCGTACCTTGCAAAGATCCGTCAGACTATATTTGGGCAGAAGTTGATTGGCCAAAGAATGGTTGGGCTGGTACCGAGTCTACTCCAGTTCCTACATGTGTTTCTCCTGGTATTGGTCTTGGAAGTGATAAAAGTTTACAACTTGGATTCGGTGGAGGTACAAGTGGTGCTGGTTCTCAAGCTAGACTTGGAAGAGATTTGACTGGTGGTGGAGCATTTGGAATCCCAGGTTATGCTGGCATTGGCGCCACTGGCATGGGCTGGGGAATTCAAGAGGAATTTGACAAATTTGTTGACCCACCAGCTACTTTGAATAATGTAAATGGAAGTGCTTTAGCTGCTCATCCTTCAAGGCCTTTGTTCCTAATTGGTTCCAGTAACACTCACATTTACCTATGGGAGGTATGACTTCATTAATATACTGTTGCGCTTAATCCCATTGTCAGTGTACTACTTTGGCATTGTACTACTTTGGCATTGTGACTGTTACAGAAACTTTTAGATTTTGGTGGATTTGCTAATAGTGGGGGGCTCATTGTTTCAAAATAATACTTCATATAGATATTACTTTTGGTTTGGATTTTGGGAAACCACAGTATAATTGTTCACCTAATTAGAACCAAAATATACTATAGTTTGTCCTTTCATAAATATCCATTATAAGGATGTTGCTTTAGAATGCATCATTTGCCTATGAAGCATTGAATTTTGCAAGGAATATCCAAACGTGAGCAAGTTTAAATGGTGCCTTTCTCATAACAGTGATCATGTATGTATATTCGCATCATTTTCTGTTCTTAATAGAATTCCGTGAAGATTTTCCAGCTATTTTATGTTACTCAGATTCAGGTAGTCTTATCAGTCACGTTATGTGTCTGAGTGCCCTGCTTGGCTAATAAATGAAAAGTTTTGATGATTTTGGCCCAAACTGAAGTGTCCATACTCATGTCGGAGTGTCGAGGATCTGACATGAGTACTTAGGTAAATTGAGGAGTTTGAGTTCATACTTCATAAATAAAACATTGAAATATTGGATACATGGGTTTAAACTTTGAATTGTTCTTCCATAACATGGCCAAGTGAGGAACTATTCTTATAAAATGATATTTTCTTTGCTGTATATTGGGTCTTATAGTATATGGGAATTAGTATTTTAGTGGATACCACCTACAACACGATCAAATTGTCTGATATCTTAGTTCATGGTGGTACTAGCCTAAACATATCTTGTGTCAAACCAGCATTAATGAATTTTTTTTCAGTGAACTTATATAGACATGATGGCAACTATACAATGATGTCATTTGCTGCTTTTTTTGTTTTGTTTTATTTTTTGTTGTGCTTGCTTGTAGTCACGTCTTCAACCTGCTGATTAAATCACAATAACTGCAGTTTGGTGAAGAGAAAGCTGTAGCAACTTATGGAGTATTACCTGCTGCTAATATACCTCCTCCATATGCTCTTCCATCCGTTTCCGGGTTGCATTTTGATCGCTGCGGCCATAGATTTGCTAGCGGTGCTTCAGATGGAACTGTGTCCGCCTGGCAACTGGAGGTGGGAGGAAGGAGCAATGTCAGGCCAACAGAGTCATCTCTTTGCTTTAATGGCCATGTGTCGTAAGTAACTTAATGGAAATAAACTGTACAACTGCATCTTTTCATAAAAACTTGGTTGAAAGAGACTAGTGTTCATTTTACATCTTTTTGGACGATCTGCTCTCATGAGTTGCTACCCACACTTTCCTTTATGAGCATGTACTATGCTAGTTTGGTACTGTTTCTTTTCCACATTGCTGTGCTTTGCATCGAATGTGGACAGAACTGTAATATATGTAGCTTTGGGATGCAATCATGCAACATTGACAATATCTTGTACAGAGGTTCCCGTCTAGGATTAGGGGTTGGATGTATGCATGCTCAGGTTGCTTCCTCAAGACTGTCCGTCAATTTACATTACATAGAAGTATAGACAGTTTCAGGGCTTATTTGGGTCTAGCTCATCACATTTTGAAGCTAAAATGGTGGATCTTCTGTTTCCATTAGGGATAGAAAATGTGGGCGTTTAATTGATTAAGTTTTAAATGTGTCTGGATTCTTTATATCCTAATCGTCATTAGGGATGAACTTCTTTGTGTTTTGAAGTTGGAAGATATATATATGATATAACTCATCAGGCACGCGGACTTTCTGGAAATGCATGCAAAAAGCATTCAATTTGTTCTAGTGCTTCATGTTCTTTCTACCTCTCTGTTTTGTCTGTCCACCTTCTACTCTCCTTTGGTTGTTGCTGCACTAATTTGTGATGTTGTGAAGAGTTACGTCACACTGTAGGCCTCTAATTGCTTGCTGGGTGTAATTGTTTGTTGTTATAGAGTTATCCTGAACTTCAGCATCGTTCACTCTTATAAATTTGCATACTCCTTCCTATTCAAAATATGTCATTCTACTAAATCAATGCAACATTAAATATATTTCACTAATATTAATACTACATTTTAGGTCATTTTCTATAATCAGATCAATACTATATTAGATGACAATTTGCAATATGACCATTTCCACTGGTTTTAGGGGTGGAAAATCTGAAATTGTCATATTGGGTGGGTAGTGGGTACGGTAGGGGGGAAGATGTGTGCTTCCCAAGCTTTTGATGGAGCATCCCCCTGCCCTGTCCTCCCCATCCCTGTTTCACCCGTTTATGCTTCTGCTGTGGGTGGAAACTTTTGTGTTTTTGATGCACAAACATGTTAAACTTATACATATGTTTGCTATCTGATTTGACAGGGATGTCTGTTATGTGTCAACCAGTGGGTCAATTATTGCTGCTGCTGGTTACAGTTCAAATGGTGTTAATGTAGTTATATGGGATACACTAGCTCCCTCATCAAGTTCGCGGGCTTCTGTGATGTGCCATGAAGGTATAATAAATTAGCTGAACTTATCTACTGATCCACCCTGAGTACAAGAAACGTCATTTTTTGCTTTAGCATGTAGTGTGTATTAGCCTCTCTTTTTACCTACCAGTTTTTGCAAGCTATTCTCGAATGTAGGATTGCCTTCTCTTAACCTTTTTGGCCCCTTGGTGTAGGTGGTGCATGCTCCATTGCTGTGTTTGATAATGATGTGGGAACTGGTTCTATCTCACCCCTAATTGTTACTGGTGGAAAAGGTGGTGATGTCGGACTTCATGATTTCCGGTATATAGCAACAGGAAAGACCAAAAGACACAGGCATTTGAACACTGCTGAGAGGATCACTGATACAGCTTCTATTGATATACGATCTGAGCTCTCCTCAAGTGTAGGAGATCAAAATCGACATGGAATGCTGTGGTATATTCCAAAGGCTCACTCAGGTAAATTCTGGTTTATAAATTTCCAGATTCTGTGAAATTGTATCTGCTTGACATGCTATGTATTGTTTGCAATAGGGAGCGTTACCACGATTGCAACAATTCCAAATACAAGCTTTTTCTTGACTGGAAGCAAGGATGGAGATGTCAAACTTTGGGATGCTAAGAAAGCTAGCTTAGTCTTTCATTGGCCAAGACTGCACGAGAGACATACTTTTCTCCAGCGTAGTTCCCAAAGTTTTGGGGGTGTCACTAGGGTAAACTTGCTTCTTTCTAAATATATAGTTTTACTAGTCTTTGTCTACATTTTTACCAAATACAACATCTTGATGTTGCAGGTTGGTGTTACAGATATTCAAGCTATTTCCGATGGTTTTCTTACATGTGGAGGGGATGGTACAGTAAAACTCATCCAGCTGAACAACTTCCGTTTCTGAAAGCATCAATAATCACTCTGAACTTTCAAAGCGAGCTATAGTCAGAATCTGGTGTGATCTACGTGCTCTCTCTATCTATTTATCTATCTACCTTCCAGCAATTGCTTAAGCATAGAGAGGATTTTGCACAGGGTTGTAACGCACTCCTTGTAGGAGCTGCGGTAAACTTTCTTCAACTGAACTGCAGAGATTCACAATATCACACAGGTTCAAATCTTCGAAGCCATGAATCGGTAAAATCCGAATGGTTTGTGCGCTTGTTCAGGGATCCAACCTAAATGAGCCCCAAATGAGACTCAGTCTGGTATGTGCTTCTGGGAGAAATTGACAAAGGATATAGGCGTTTTCTGTTGTTCCTTGATTTTTTGTACATCTAGCTCATAGGCTGTTCAAAAGGAAATTTTGTAGGCTTAGTAAAAGTGAACATTTGTGCATATGTAACATAAGAGTTGAGAAGTATAATACAGTCAAATTTTTGCAGCTGTTCTTGAACAGTTGAATGCGAGAGTGTAAAGTTTCATTATTGCTTCCTGGTGCCAGTTTAACAGTTCCAGATTTCTTGCTTAAACTTTTTTTGAGGAAGCTAAAAAGTAGAAATTGAAACTTTAAAATAAGCATAAATAGCATTGCCGTAATTTTATAATGATTTCAAATATTAATGTTATTTCATAGCCAAAAACTATGAAAATTGAATTCCAGTTTGTTAGTATTAATTGACCAGTAATAAACTCCCAAAAATTGACTAGTTGTGTAATCGTGGGGAAAAGAGTTGCATAAAAGTAGCATAAAACTATGAAACTTGTTAGTGGGATGTACTGTAAAAACTGCATATATGCTAGGCAAGGGGTGCAACCTCGATAACTTTCACCAAGCCTGGGTCGATCTTTGGAGGTTCGAGGCAAGTCCGAAGGTAAGGCATTTCTTATGGCGTTCATGCACTCAATCGCTCCCAACTCGTGCTCTCCTTCACCACCGACATTTCATTGAGGATGTGACGTGTCCTAGGGGCTGTGGTGCACTTGAAACTACTTGCCACGCTTTATTTGAGTGCCCATACATTAGTCATCTTTGGATTGACAGTGGGTGTGACGAGTTGTGCAACTCTGATCCAACTGCAAGCATGTGTGATGTTATTGTGGGTTGGGGAAAGCTGGATAAAAAGAAGCAAAGCAGAGGCGCTTTCCTAGCCTGGGGAATCTGGGGGGACCGAAATAACCTCGTTTTCAACAACACAATCACCCCCCATGATTTGCTGCTACGTCGTGTGGATAGATGGACTGAAGAGCATGGGAAGTATGCGGCCAAAATTTACCCCAATGCACAGCACAAAGCTGCCTCAAGCTCGAAGGTATGGCGCCTCCCTCCTCCAGGTATTACCAAAATTAATGTAGATGCTTCCCTGGCTGTTGAAGGATGGGTTGGGTTGGGTATTATTGCTCGGGATTGGAATGGGAAAGTGTTGTTCACAGCTACAAGGCGAATGAGGGCCTTTTGGTCCCCCGAGATTGCAGAGGCGAAAGCAATTGCAATGGCTTTGAAGTTGGCCAAGCGCTATGGTTGCAATGATCTAATTCTCGAATCTGATTGCCAAACGGTGATTCAAAGGCTTTCAAAGAGTGCTACTTTTCTCTCCGATTTGGACATAGTACTCCATGATATTTTATCTTCCTGTATTTCTTTTTCCAATGTTAGCTGGTCTCATGTGAAAAGAGATGGTAACTTTGTCGCCCATCACTTAGATGCTAATCGTTTGGTGTGGAACAAGTTTGGGAAAACCACCACCCTTCGGAGGTGGCTCCCTATGTACTTTTGGACATTTTGTCCCTTCCTTAATTCTAGCTTGCTTACTTTTCCCCTCAAACTATGAAACTTGTTCGGTCAAGCAACGACCTTCCTTTCTATTTGGAATCTTACTTAATATAATCAATTGTAAATAGTGGGCCAAAGACCCACAAGGCCACATGTATATTACCAAATTAAAAGATGAGTTGAGTGGAATCATAAAATAGGGAGAAAGAAAAAGTGACTTTTCATTCATTTTTATTTTATTAGGTGGCTAACAATATACAATGAATTTTCAATTTTCTGATTATTACCATTCACTCACTCTAGAGTAACAATTTAGGGTACGTTCTCTTCACCTCAAAAACCCTGAACTATATAGTACTTATCTGAACTGAACTGAATTTATCGGATCTGATTGAACTCGATTCAACTTATTAGAACTTATTGAGCTGATTGGAACTTATTAGACCTAATTGAAACTTATTAGACCTTATTGGACCTGATTGAAACTTATTTGACCTTATTCGACAAAAAAAATTGATGAGTAATAACATTGATACTATCCCTCAAATTTTATTATGACATAATAATTATTAAAATTTACCCTTCGAAAAAAATAGTAATTATTAATCTCTTATGAATAACATTTTAATAAAAAAATAGTAATTATTAATCTCTTGTTATTTAAAGACGAATTGTAAAATAGTATTATAATTATGATGATTATTATTGTTAATCTTATTTGACCATGATTATAATATTTTTTTTAATAATAACATAATCAGCTAATAGTAATATGAATAATAAAATAATACAATAATACAAATATAATACTATATAATCATAGTGGTACTTTAATTAAAATTTTAATTTTAATTTATTTATCATTGACTAGTTGGACCTTATTGAAACTTATTGTACCTGATTGAAACTTATTGCACTTGGTTGGAACTTATTGACCTGATTGGGCCTTATTAAAACTTATCTGAACTGAACTGAACTGAACTGATTAGACCTGAAACTTATTTTTTTAATGTGAAGAGAATTAGAGAACACACCCTTAGTCACTTTGTACGTACGGAGTGTTAACTAGATTTATTGGTAAAGTATTATAAAAATGGTATCTAAAACTTGCCATCCGATTTCGTCTACAAAACTACAACACTTGTCTTTGATCCTCTATCCACCAAAAACAATACTTCCTCCGTTCCATAATAAGTGAAACACTTACTATTTTAGTTAGTTTTAAAATAAGTGAAACATACCTTATATGGAAAAAAGAAAGTGACAAAATGACAAGAGTACCCACTACAAACATGTGTGGTTTGCTTTTCTCTCTTCTCCTTTTGATAATGAAAAGGGTATTTTATGACTTTTTGGCTTTTGAAAGTGATGTTTATTAAATCTTGTGCACAATCCCTATGTTTCACTTATTATGGAATGGGGGAAGTATAACCAACCCAAAGGCAAAAATAAAAGGTGGCGCCAAATTAAAACTGCTCATTTACCCGCCATAAATTGAAATTGAAAATCCAAGTTACACTTATAACTTACTAGTATTTTTTGCACGCGATGCGTGCGTGACATGACGTATGCGTGATTTTGTGGATATTTTCAATTTTATCCTCATTCATGAGAGATTTTGAAATAAGAGGAAGGAGAAGAGGAGAAACTGTAGGAGTAGAAAAAACTGCCTTTACAATTAATTAGTGCATTAAAAAAAATTTGGAAAAGGTGAACACAGTGAAGTAAAGTAACTGCTTGGCTGTCTATATTAACACAAATGTTAGGATTCTTTTCCCCCCTTTTTTTTCCTTATTTTACTTTTGTTTTTTAAATTTATTAAATGGTTAGAATCGTAATTTTGTTTATAAGTTGGGAAGTTTTTAGGCAACTGGGACACCAAAGTCCTCAAGAGTTGCCTTATATAATAGAGATAAGCAGCTTTCACTCCTTTCTGAAATCACAATTCACAAACCCTAAAGTTTAAAAACACCAAAACCTTGTCAAATGAAGAAGAAAACCCAAAAATCCATGGAAGAAGAAAAACAAGAAGAGCAACAAAAAAAGTGGTTGCTGAAAACAGAAGCTAGTGAATGGTCATGGGAAGATCAAGCAACAAATGGAGGAAAAACAAAATGGGATGGGGTGAAAAACAAACAAGCTAAAAAATATCTCAAGTCCATGAAAATTGGTGATTTATGTTTCTTCTACCATTCAGGCGCCAAAGCTCGCCGTGTTGTGGGTGTGGTTAAAGTGATTAAAGAATTTTACGACGACGGCGATGATGGCGGAGTGGCAGTGGATGTGGAGGCTGTTGGGGAAATGAGGAGGCCGGTGAATTTGGCGGAAATGAAGGCGGATGAGCGGCTGAAGGTGTCGGGGTTTGTGTTGTTCCGGCAGCCAAGATTGTCGGTGATGCCGGTGTCTGAGGAGGTGTGGAAGAATGTGTGTGAATTGGGTGGTGGATATGAAGGAGATGATGGTATTGGTATTGGTGGTGGACAAGATTGAGGATTGTGGAAGGAAAAGGCCTTGTTTTGGAATTGGAGGGAAGGGTTGTTTTTATGTTTTGGGCTTGATGTTTGATCACTAGGTGAAACAATTTTGGTGGCTTGGTGCTAATTTAGAATAATCTTGTGTTGAGATGTTTTGTTAGTTTTTGGCTTTTAGGGTAGGGTGGAAATCTTTTATAATAGCATGCATTGTTGAAGAAATTTATGGACAATAAGAGAAAGTAGTATAGAAACTAGAAAGAAGGTTAGAATCGTAGATTCGTAGTAGTAAAAATGATACAACTAAAATATTATAAGCTGCTTATAAATATTTTGTATTACGTATAAGAGGAGTATATTTGCTTAATGCTTATGTTACAAAAAAATTGAATTATGTCTCCCTCGTAACAGGAATATAAGTTATTGTACATATGATATGTGTGTGTTTGTTTTTAGCATGCATATTTGGCTTTTATGAAGCAATTGGATTGTATCTAACACAATGATTGATAAATTTGTTTTTATTATGAGTTATTTTAAGATATATAATTGGTGCAATACCCTCTTGCAAGACTAATGGTCTTATAGAGTTATAGTAACATACATAGAGAATGAGGGAGTGGAAGGGTGGTAAGTCCTTTCATCTTCCACCCACATGTTGTGGGTTCGATTCTCATCAGGGGGGTTTGGGGTAGGTTGTATTTAGGTGCTCTGTGAGAGGGCGTTAATGTAATTTATCTTACCAAATTTTTAAAAAAAATATAATAACATACATAACTGGTACGCTACTATATATATATTGGTTATTACTAATTGACTTTAGTTTATAACCTCATCAAACTTATATATGGTCAGAAAACCCTTCAACAAGGGTATATGTAGATAAACCATTAATGATTTATTACAATATCAGACCAAGTGATGATCATGGTTAGTCCCAATAGAATGTGATATTCTATGTATTTGCATAACGTTAATACTTGAAGACCAATCAGCCAATCAGGTGTAGATAATAGTATACGGTCTCCTATTTTTTGTACTCAATTCTAAAATATGAATTATAATGAATATGATATGTCTTCAAACCATCTGTTTAATATATGAGTCTAAGTCTTTATCTTTGTATTTTTTTATTACAATCTTTATTTTAGAATTGAATATGTTTTCGCACAATCTAAGTAATGCACAAATTAGAGATAGACAGATAGTGTACGATATTTCTACTGTAACATTAGACATTGGTTATAGATCTAAATCAATCTAATTATTGGTTATAGATGGTTCTAAATTGTAAGGTACTCCAACTTAATTCAGTAATTATTTACCCATTGAATTGGGTACACAAAGCTTTTTCTTTTTACTCCGTACAAAATTGGTTAATTGCTCTCTTCATTATTTGATGTTCAAAGTTCACAATTCCATGACTCATGTTGTTGCACAAACCATAAGAGTGATGTTGCTAATAATTAAAAGTAATCACCAAATCATTTTTTATAATAAAAAATCCTAATCAGTTACTAAATCCATGTCAAGTACTTGTAAGTTTTGTCTTCAAGCCATAATGGATGTTACAAATATATGGATGAATCATCATGATTCATGACTTATGAGGAGCTCTATTTTGTTTTGTTCTACCTAGGATTATATGGCGTACATACACTACTAAGCCGACCCCTGATATAAGCAAACTAGTAAATGTATAATTTTTGTGGTTAAAAAATATTGTCATTAAACAACTTGGACATTTTCTTCATACGCCACAAATTAAATACAATAATCTTGTAGCAAGTGATTAAATTATTGCAAGAGTACTAACTACTCCTAAGGAATTGAAGGTGGCTTCTCCTTTGGTCTCCATTCCAAGTCACAAGTTTGTCGCATCCATATTTTCTAATTATTAATTCCATATTATACTATATGATCACTTAATTAACTTTTTATCAAGATGTTCCTCTAAATTAACTAAATAAAATTTATAATTTGAACGACAACAATTAATATCTAATGCATATGAGATTTTATATGTTGATTTGTTTTCAATAAACATAGCAATCAGTCGTTCTCATAAATCATGATTTCTTTATCTTACTCAGCTTAATGTTTACTAAGGTCGTTGATTAGTAGGTGACTATCAAATCAAAACAAATTCCATCTACCGAAGGTTAAGGTGAGTAAATGTGGATAAAGTGGATGTTTCAAATTATTAATGGGCACCACATTGGTTTATACTCTTATCTTATACTTTATGTGCTACCATCTGCCGATCTGCGCTATTACAAAGCTACCACATGAAAAAACTTTGGGTGTTTTGTATATTATTGTTAGTTTATATTTTTGGTTTTAAACATATTATTAAAATTAAAGTAGATGGTATGGTTTAGGATTTAGATTTGATGAACTTAAAATTAGTTTTATTATGTTTACTTTTGAAATCCACAAAATAATAATTGAAAATGACTTTTTCTAATATCTTTCATTTAGTTAACAAAAAAAAATGAAAAGTGAAGATTCACAATGGTAATGAATACTCTCTTTGATACAATATTTGTTTGAAAAAAGTGGTAATAATAATAATAATAAAGAATATTACCACTTAATTTAAACAATTTTAAATCAAAGAATTTTGGTTACCATTGTTAATATTCTTAATATCACCAGTTTTTTCCAATTAAGGTCAAATTTCTAAATCACGATGCCACGTGCTAGAAGCTCACGACGTACATAATTAATTATGTGGATTTGAATCTAAGCTTCTAAAATACCAACTTCTAAAACGTTATAATAAGTGTTTAGAAATAATTTATCCGAGTGATGAACAAACTTTATTTCTTCATACAATAATTTAGAGTTTATCTGCAAATATATCATTCCAACGAACAAAGTTGACAAACTAATTGAGATTGAACTAGGCGATTACCAAGTATATAAGATGATCCCATACTTTTAAGCTGGAAATGATAACCCATTCATTACAATAAGGTCTAATTAGTCTTGAAGGTTTCATTTGATTTTATATTTTTAATGCTCCCCTTATTGTAGTATTGCTCAGATATTGTGATAGTATGAGATACTGTTTTCAATCATAAATAAATAATGTAGATAAGATATTGCTCTTCACTTCTGGTCCAGCATGTGTTGAATTGGCATGGGACAGATAAATGTGTAGCATGGCCGATCCTCCTGATAAATCCTTTTCATCACCATTAGTTCTGGCTTTCTGCTACCATAGTTATGAACTTTTAGAAGTATTTAGCTTGACTTGGTGGATTCTTTGGTTTCTATTGCCAACTTGACTAGCATACGTACAACATTGTGACTCCACTCACAGGTCTTATTTGTTATAAATTGATAGCAAGAAGCTAACATTATTATTGGAATTTTTTAAAAACTATAGAGCATTCCGTCATTTTCGATCCCAAATAAGCGATTATTTCGAACACTCCCAACTATGCATCATTTTTTACAAATTTGGCCCCAAGAGGCCAACGACCGCTACAATGACGTAAAATGAATTTTCTTTTTATTTTTTTCCCCACAACTCTCATGTTCTATCTCCTCTCGGTGGATCGTCCACCCTACCCCTCCCCTTCCCCCCACCCTCAAAACTGCCACCCTGTCCCTTGCCACTCCCTTCGACATTGTCTTCTCTGTGACACTCTCTGCTCAGGTAAAAACACTACATCGTTTCCCCCATAATGCTTATCGGCTGCTACAAATAACAAATTTAAAACAATGCCCTCTTTGTGCAAGGTTCCTTAACAACTAAATTCATAAAAAAACACATTAGAAACGGTATATATGCTGAAAAGAGACAGGTGAAGATGTGGAATGGAAAATGGAAAATTTAAGGACATTGATCACACGCACACGCGTATACTGAGATTCTCACAACTCCCAAGTAGACCTGGTTATTGGACGAGTACCGATCGTTAAAGTTAGGGCCAAATCTACGAGGTTTTTATCGGACAAGGCTTTATCGTGGGTAGGGTTATTATGGACAGAAACATTATAGAGTAACAAAGAAAACCCAATAATTTTGAAAAATAAAATAGGTTTTGCAAAAAACAATTACATATTCGGATTCGCATTCATTTATACTCACCGTCGCTCTCTTTATTCCATGTTTTTTTGCTCGTTCTTACCCGTCCAATTATCGACTCAGCTATCGGGCCCGCTACCCATTTGGCCCGACCCGCTACCGACATGACCCGACCCGCTTCCGACCCGCACATTGACCCTGACCCGCCCCGCCCAATAACCAGGTCTACTCACAAGGTATGCATTCAAAGGCTAAAAGAGACAAACTTTAACAATCACACGCAGATACAGAGGCAGGGGAACCTGAGCAGATTATTGTTATCATAAAGCTAGAACAACATAACTAAGGAATCATATTCTTATACAAATAGGAAGAATCAAGCGCCAATTAGTTCAAACAATTTATGTACGAGTAAACCCTAACAGTTCCAAAATTCAAGTTAATTGGCAAATAAGAAGAAAGATAGCAGCTTTACCAGAATATTCAACAACTTCATATCAGATATACTAACCCTACTGAACAAAATATAAGTTAATTCGGGAATAACAAATCAGATCGAACGAACTTTTAACCAAAGAGTAAAGAACCCATAAATCTACCCTTCCACCACCCTCAAAACTGCCACCCCTCTTTGAAACCCCCTCCCCAACACATCAGATGCTCGTGAACTTAAAAGTAATCAAAATCAACCTGAAAACTGAAATTCAAATTGACATAATACAGAAACAATAAGAATAATTGCAAACCCATCAAAGTTTCACCATAATTACGGCGAATAAATTACAAAATTTTAATGCCTTAAAGATGAAGTTTCTTTTTATCTCCCGTTGTCTGGTATGAGGGGTGACAGGGTTGAAGATGAAGATATGGAAGGGAGGGAGGAAGGAAGGGGTGCAGGGGAGGGAGGAGGGTGTGGCATGGAGGAAGGAGCCCGCAGCTAGGAGAAGATAGAAATGAGAGAGGAAGAGGAAGAGGAAGGAGAAGGTAGTAAAACAGGTGAAAAAAGAGGCTAAAAACAAAAATTAACAGGTAGAGTGGGTCACCAGTCAACTAGGACTATTTTTGTAAAACGTCTGCCGCAGAAGTTGCCGCTCGAAAATAATCCCTAGTTGGGCCAGAAACCACGAAACGCCCATAATCAAACTGCTTCCATCAATTTTCTCTATAACATAAACAACAATTTTTAATTTCCATGAATTTAAGAAAGAACGAAATTCATGCGTATCCAAAATTCATGGAAATTTTACTTCCTATGGCCGGTGAGACAAACAAATCCTAAGAACAAATTACTATCGAGAGATTGGCGTTTGACTAGTAGAAAACTAGAAAATGTTGTGTTGATAAGAATACCAAGAATTTGAACATTTCACAATGGAAGAAATCAACCTCATAATGTCATAATAGTCCCACTGTAAAAATTAGGCTAATAGCTTCCTTCCAGGAGAAAGGTCAATTTTTTACTATTAGAGAATCTGAATATCAAAATGGTCCCTCTTCTTAAAATCTTATCACCAAACTTGATTGCTTTTTTCAACATGACGCGGATCGAAATCTTTGCTTTCATTGGTCGGAACTCGTGAAAGGCTCCATAAAATCAAATCTTAATTTTTAGTAATTAAGTCAATAACTCAATATCTTTTACGAAATTTTCACCATATACACCGAGTAATTTTATTATTATCTCACGTCATAAATCCTTTCCATAAATAAGATATCTCCACAAAGCTTGCTAACGTATGATGATACTACTAGTAAAACCTTTCTCAATGATAGGACAAATTTATTTATTGTAGCCACCATAACTTGTGTAATCTGGACAATCCAATTTCAATTCTAAATCCACACCAATCATTAAGTTGAATTTATATTATAATTAAAATTAATACATTAATACCTTGTATATTATTATTGCATATATTAATTGGCTTTATATTCTACAAATCTTTGTAATGATGATAATAAAATTCTAAAGGAATACAGAAAAAATACTCCAAAAGGAAGAAAATGATTCTTTCTCTATTTTTTTGATATTTGTAAGGTTAAATTAAATTAATGAACAAGATTATCTATAAATATAGTTTCGTATTAATCTATTTATTTATAAATTTTTTTTTTTTTTTTTTTTTTTTTTTTGTTTTAAAAAAAAATATTGTTATAGTTTTTTTTTTTCCTTTTTTTGTTTTAGAATATCGGACTTTTTATATTTTTACAAATACAAAATTAGAAATATAAAGGTACAAAGTAGTGCGTCGGCGTGCGTGAAAAGTGTATAAATGTAGAAATTAATAGAAACGGAGGTAGTAAAGGGATTAAGATTTTAATCATTACAGTGGCTACAATAAAATTAAATCCCTACAATATACAAAGAAAAGTAAAATCTACTTGTAAATCCCTACAATAAAAAAGGTAATAAACACCTCAAAAATGAAAGAGGATGATTGGGAAAATGTAGGAGCCCATAGAGATAAAAATCCATGGGCACATCTTGTGGGACAAGCGTTACGTGGAAGAGACATAATTTGATAAAAATGATAAAAACTTTATGAAAATAAAGCAAGAGAATGAAATAAGGAAGAGTAGTTGGAAAAAGTAAAATCACAAAAGCAACGTGTAAGACTCCTGAGTGCTCTTGCATAGCTTGGTCCCTTTACAAGCTTACACATAACATAACATAACATAACAATTAACATCCCTAATTGGCTAATTTAGTTATTCATCTATACCATGGTTAATGCTCATCATTCATCGCATTTTCTTTCTTTTTACGTTAGTTGTTATTGTTGTTATATATTTTTTATTGGTAAGAAGAAACACCATGTCTTAACTTCAATCCGTACGGTGTTCTTAGTCTAACATTTACGACGAGATATTTGAGAGTAGAGGGAAAAGAGATATGTATTATTATCAATTGATTAATGTTTACTTTTATTTTGGGGGCAATAATTCAGTAAAGTCGAAATATAGAAACAACAAAAGTAAAAGTAGTCACAAAACAAATAAATCCAGCCGCACCATGACTATGTTGAGGCCCCATTTCCCTATAAACGACATCGTCCCCGTAGATAATGATGTCCGGTCTTAAATATCAATTCTTGCCCCATCCGGCCATCCCTCAACAACTTGACTTAATGTTTTTATTTTTTGTTGTTAACTTTGTAAAATTATGATCCTATTTTTTTTTTTTTTTCTGATCGGAGCTCTTTTTTTAAGTATATTTTGCTCATTTGGAAAATTTTAAATTAGTAATAAATAAAAAAAATAGTCTTAGGTATACCATGTTTATGGTACAGCCTGGGGGTTCATTCATCATACACCCGTAGTCATTTATGTCATGATATACCAATCCTAATTTTTGTTTATTTGCTTCATTTAACTCTTCTTTTTTGATACATTTCTTTATTTTGGATGATTTCAAATGAAGAATGAAGTAAAAAAATTAGCGCTTGGGTGTCTTATCTTTCAGTACATTCGGATGTATGATAAAATTTGTATACAACCTAATATATGATAAAAGTTGTATACAGAATAGCTAATGCTCGAATTTGACTAATAATGTTTTTAAGCATCCATTGGTTAAAAAATTATTCTAAGTTGATGTCATAAAAGTATCTATTGACACAAACTAAACAACATCTATCATAATTTTATATATACCATTACTATTGAGAAGTTTAGTCATTTAGGCTATGTTCTTTTGGACTGAAATTCATGGAAATTCAGTTCAGTTTCGACAAATTCAGTTGGTTTCCTCTCGTAGTTTTAATTCAGTTCAGTTCAAATAAATTAAATTCAGTTCAGTTTAGTCTAAAAGAATATACACTTAAATTATGAAAAACATTGAGAAGTTTAAGTTTGCTTAAATTATGTAAATACACGAATATAAAAGCTATCTTCATAGGTCCAAAATAAGTGAAACACTTCTTTCATTTATGTGGAGGCAAAGTGTGTTCACTTATTTTGGAACTAGGAAGATAATACTGCAAAAGTTAAAGTCGGACAGGTAAGAAACAAGGGTTAACAAACTCCCATTTTGCTAATCCTTTCATAGTACGCCAATTATCCACTTCTTAATCAAGCAAAACAAACACACTAGAAAAAGATAACTGCAAAACAACAACAGATCAAAGCAGAAGAGAGAGAAAGTAAGAGATCCAGAGGGAGAACACCCTTCTAGCTTCTGTTCGTCATCAACTCTTTTATATATTCTCATGTACTCTTTTTTTCCCCAATCATTTAGTATTTTTTTTTAATAACCCCACTTCCACAATTTATCTCTCTTTTATTTTCTTCTTTAATCTGAATTTCTACTGTAACTCATATATCTTTATAGTGTTAGATTTTTTCTGGGGGCACCTAATAATAGTAAGATTAATTATGTTTTATGTCGATTTAATTGTGTTTTTTATTTTTTTTTTATTTTTTTCTGTTATTAGCTAAGCATAATATTACAGTTAATACTTAATAGATTCTAGAAGATTCATATTCTCTGTGATTCAGAATCATATGTGTAGTATTTTTTTTTTCCAATTATTATTTGTTTCAGTTATTTTAGTTGTTAATGCTAATAATCTTGATTTTTTTGCATAATTGTATGTTGATGAAAATTATTGTTGAGATTATATTTTGTGGGTGGGTGTGTTTTTTAAGTAAACTCATGTGCGGTGCTTTTTGGTCAGACAGAATTATGATTATTATTGATTACATTTAATGGAATTTATTTTGTGTGATATTTTACGCGATTAATGGGGATATCATGTGCTTTAAATGAGATTGGTGTAACAATGAGCAGACAATTTGATGTTTTAGTTGGAAGTTGTGAATTACTGTACGGATCTGGATTTTATCCTTGGTTGTTTGGGGTTATTCAAGGTGATTTTGTGGTTTTGGTAATTAAATCATAGAGACTGAAATGTGGTCAATTTGTAATGCAATTTGTGGGTTATGTTAATTCTTATGAGATCTATTGATCATCTTGAAGTTCAGGGCTTCAATTTCGATGAGTAGGGGTGAATCTATAAATGATATGCTCTTAGGCTTGGGTGATATTCTGGTCAGCTATGTTACTCGGACTCGGGTATTCATACCAAACATGGGGACGTGTCTAAGTTTGCGACACTTGGATTTGGCTATTTTATGGTTTTTTCATGATTTTGGCCCAGAATGAACTGTGTAAGTGTCCAAATGATGTCACACGGGTGTATGAGGTAGTTCGAGTAACATAGCTGGATAGAGGTGAGGGTGCATGTTTGCCAGATTGGATACTGGGTTTCAGATTGGGTTCTTGTTGTTGTATGCTCATGTTTATGTGTATAATTTTTGAGGTCTAGATAATGAAATTAGGATATTCATAAGATTCAATGCTTTGAAACTGATGGTTGATTATTCTCTTGCAGTTAAAATGATTGATGGCCGCTGCAGAAGCAAGAGCGGCCTGGCAAAGAGCAGCTAACCGTTACTTTGTCCAAGAAGATGCTAAAAGAGCTCCAAAATTAGCCTGTTGCCAATCTTCAACTTCATCATCCAAAGTGGTCGATGCAGGACCTGCTAATACTGCCGATGCGCCTCATCGAGTTGTAGGTCGTATGCCTTTCAATAGTATACCTTCATATTCTAATTTGCCTCCTGATGCAAAATGGTGGCTCCAAATGCAACCGAATAACGGTCATCAAAGAGGCCCTAACTTTCAGCAAATTGATGCTGGGATAGCTGATGTGGACTCCTCTTTACCTGTTAAAATGAACGCAGATGTGCCAGTCAGAGAAATTGCTACAATGAGTGAGGAAAGTATAAAGGATGTTGTTTACAAGGACCTTGAATCGTTTATGGATGTGAAGAAACATCCTGAATCGAGACTGGACGAACTGAATGTTGTTGATAGTAATAAGGTGGATCAAGATTTTCTTGATGTAAAAAGCATGACAGATTATTATGAGTTTCTGGAAATGGAGATGGTTGGTAGCTCAGTTTCTAAACAAACCAGTGAATTTTCTTCAAAGACAGATTCTTCTTGGATTGGGGGGAGAGAAGGTTCCTTGGTGGCGTGTGACGGATGGGGAGGATTTGGCCTCGTTTGTGGCGCATAAATCGTTTCACCATGTTGAGAATTGTGATCTTCCTCCCCCTCAAAAAAGTACATCAAAGAAGGGAGGGGAGCTGTATAAACAGGCCAAGTCTATTGACCATGATGGAGTTTTTGTGTCATCTTTAGAGTGGGAGTCTCGGAGTGATGCTATTTCCAGTCCATCTTCTATTGGGTCACACAGAAGACATTGGTCTTCAGTACAGGGACTGTCTCAGACTGGACATGCAGCTTCTAAACCTATGAGGTAACATCAAAATCCTATTGTTGTTGTTGAACCCCTCCCCCCCCCCCCCACTGGCGATGTGAAGATTTATGCTGTTTGCCTGTCAAAATTGTAGATTGTTTACATCTCTTCTTTGAGGCTATTTAGTTGTTTTTCTCCCTATCATTAAACATCTAACTTTGGTTCTGAAATATTCTTTACTTATGCCATTTGAAAACTTGTAGTCTAACTGGAGGAAGATGGGGTTGGGATGTGAATCCAAGTGCTGTGAAGCCAACTACTTTTCTAGAAGTTTATGTGTTTTCCTGTTTGAAATTGAAAAGACTAACTCATATTGGATTCGGGTGTCATAAGGGTTGGATAATGGTACTTTGAGTTAAAATGAAGAGGCCTTGAGGTGTCCTTGAGAGAATATAATTGATCCTTACAGTAGTATCAGTACCTTGTTCTCCTTGGTAGCCAGTAGCCTTAAGCCCTTATCGAGATGGTAGACTCTCTGAAGCCATTGAGAATTAGCGTAGAGACTTAGTCAAGTTTGCATGCTCACATAATCTGCAGCCACCTCGATTTAATTCTTTTGCTGGCATTCTCTGTTTGTCATACTGTTCTTGTATATACTGAGTCAGCCACTTTGTTTAGAAGCCTGATTCCCTAAAAGCTGTATATGTTTTTTAGTCTTAATGTTGTATGAGCCAAATGCCTTCGTAAGATTTAACTACAGCAAAGAAGTTATTACTGAAAAGAAGCATTATCTTGGATATGTTCAGTGACTTTCTTTACACTTATAGTGTGAAAGGTAGGGAAGGGAAGGCGGGGCATGCATTTTTCTTCCAAATCTTGCTAACATTGAAAAGATTTGGTTTATTTTTTTTAGTTAAGAGAAGGAATATATCCGTCCTATTCATTTCTCTTCTCTTCCGCCATGATGTATCCAGACAAGAGAACAAATGAATCTCTCCTGTTCGTTTCTCATCCTTTCCTTCCAAATCCCCCTACCCAATAAACTAAAAGGGGAATATCAATCAGTTTTAAGGATGTAGCAAAAGAATTGTCCTCACACTATACTGCTATAGGAATGATTCCTTTAAACCTCCTTAGCAATGCTTGAAGGCTCTTTAAATCATTGGATCAACCCATCTTAGAATCAAGCAGTTTTTCTGGGATATTGCCTAGTACTTATGTTACTCGGACTCAGGGACTCATATTGACGCGGCTATGCGTCCAAGTGTCCTCAACTTTTTAATGAAAATTTTCCATGTTTTGGCCCAAAATGAAACATAGAAGTGTCCACAGTTCCGTACCCATGTCAGAATGTCGATGATCTTACATGAGTACTTTAAGATAGAAGGAAGAGTTGAGTAACGGAGTCCAGTATACACTATTAGCGTGTTTAGAGCTTCTGGTCTGTAGAGAGCTACATAGGGTAGGGATGTAGATGGAATTTGATGTGAGGTTTAAGGAGACTTCATTATATAAGCTAGTCTATCTACTTACTCCTCATGTGATGTTTTGTAATTTGATATACATGATATGAGTCCTTTAAACTTATCTGTATGGGCTCTTTTAACTTTAAGTGGCAGAACGAATAGTGGCATGCCAGAAGAAGAAAAGATCACTGATGACGACCCTTGCAAGGCTAAGCTATTGGAAGCACTCTGCCATTCTCAAACTCGTGCTAGGGTAGCAGAGAATGCAGCCAAACAAGCCTACACCGAGAAAGAGCACATTCTCAAGCTCTTTTTCCGACAAGCTTCTCAACTTTTTGCTTATAAGCAGTGGTTTAAAATACTACAATTGGAGAACCTTCTCCTACAGACTGAGGATGACTTGTCACCTCCCCCCGCTGAATTACTTCCATGGATAGCCCACAAACCTCGGAAAAAGCTGCATAAAAGCTGGCAGAAGTCAACTAAAGGTAAGCGACATAGGAGAGACTCACAAGAAAGCGACATTGGTAAATATGCTGTTGCTTTTGCTGTGGGCTTCACTCTTGTTGGGGCGGGGTTGATTCTGGGATGGACAGTTGGGTGGTTGCTACCGGCTTTCTAGGAGCGATACCTTGTTTTGAAGAAGCAGAGCAGTCAGATTAGGTTTCATTTGGTGCTACACATGTAATATGCTTAGGTTTTTAGCAGTTTGGAGATTTTTCTTAAAGATGGATCTCTCTGTTCTTGTATTTATAATGTTTGTGTGTAATGTATATATGTAAATATTGAAGGTTAGAAGTTAAAAGTGACATTTTGTAACATCTTTCTACATTTAAAGGTAATGTACAATTTCTTTGAGATAGCTTTATTCATCTCAAGCTATGTCACCTATGTGCAATATCAAGTTTAATAGAGATTTAGGAATTGAAATCTTCAGGAGAAAATGGTACTACATGTTTACTTAACATCATGAGAGAAAGGAAAGGACAAAAATGTTCTTAAGTTTTTGTCATGTGTTACTGGCTGATGATAGTTTGAGCGTTATTTTTCCCGAAATTGTTCAAATATTAGGGGTACATGGTTTGAATCTCGAGTTTCATGTGGTTTATGGAGTATTTAACATATCTTGACTTTGAAAACGGGAGGTAGAAGGGGTTTGATTCTCATCCCCGGACCTCATAGTTGCTTGTGATTATCGTAATTTATACTTCCCCCGTTCCATAATAAGTGAAATATAGGGATTGGTCACAATATTTAATAAACATCACTTTCAAAAGCCAAAAAGTCATAAAATACCCTTTTCATTATCAAAAGGAGGAGAGAGAAAAGCAAACCACAAAAGTTTGTGATGGGTATTCTTGTTATTTTGTCACTTTCTTTTTTCCATTTAAGGTATGTTTCACTTATTTTGAAACGTTCTAAAATAGTAAGTGTTTCACTTATTATGGAACGGAGGAAGTATATTCTTTGGCATAAACCAGTAAAGTATCTAATCATGTACCTTCTATAGTCGAGAAATTTATGACTTCTTGATACATACATAAACTTTTCGGTTTTTTCACCATATACCCCCGACTAATTTTTTTGGGATATTTCCTCGTACTCTCGAGGCTTGGGTAATTCCCAAGATACCCCCCACATTTGGGGAATTCCTCAAATACCCCGAGGTTTGTGTTTGGGCTCATAGATACTTACTTCTTATGGGACGGAACCCTAACGCCGTTAGGTTTTCCGTCCATAGTATCCCCAATTTTCTCTCTCCTCCCATTCCCCCACCCATCGCCAACTCCCTCCTCCAACCCGGCCAAACGGCCGGCGACCACCACCCCACTTCGGCGCCGACGACTCTACCCCCCTCCCTTCGCCGCCGAGAACAATAGCACCCCGGCGTTGGAGCCGGCGACCCCACCCTCTCCCTTTCCCCCACCCTCGACACCCCCACCCTAGCCCTCCCTTTCCCCATTCTCGATTCCCCCACCCCCACCCCGACACCGCCACCTCCCCCTTTCCCCTATCCGGAAATGGCCCCCTTCCCCGTCCCCCTATCGTGAGTCGACCCCCTCCTCTTCCCCACCCAGGATACGCCGCCCCCAAACCCTTAAACCCACCCCAAACCACCCTAGGGTGCTGCTGTTTTCTTTAGTTCCGACCGGGCGCCAACGTCGGGGTGAGGGAACTGGGAATGGGGAAGGGAGGGGGAAGGGTCGCCGGCGGGAGAGAGAGTGGTGGTCACCGACCGCTCGGCCCCGGGACGGGGGAGGGGTTGGCGTGGGTGGGGGAACGGGAGGAGAGAGAGAAAATTTGGGGATATTATGGACGGAAAACCTAACGGCGTAAGGGTTCCGGTCCATAGTAAGGGTATCTTGAGCCCAAACACAAACCTCGAGGGGTATCCGAGGAATCCACCAAATGTGGGGGTATCTTGGGAATTACGCCAAACCTCAAGGGTCCCCGAGGAAATTTCCCATTTTTTTTTGCAACCGTATACCCTCGCAAGTTTCGAAATTCACCATATACCCCTCACGTTTCAAAAAATACATCGACATGCCCTTATGACTAACGGTGTTAGACTTTCGTTAGTCATTAGGCCCTAATCCTACCCTAACCCTAATTAACTAACCTAAATCAAAACCTAATCCTAACCTTAACCCTAATCTAATACACTAAACCTAACCCTAACCCTAACCACCCTCTCCCACCCCCTTACCCCTCTTCGCCACATCACCCCCTCACCACCACCCCCCCACCACCACCACCCTCCCCTTCCCCCGTGACCCCCTCCCTTCCCGAGCCCCCTCCTGCCTCCCCTCCCCAACCTGCCGACGCGAACCCCACCTCCCTCCCTCTCCCGCGACCCCCACTCCCCTCCCCACCGTGCCGTCGCTAACCCCTCCCTTTCCCCCGGTGAACCCCGTCCCTTCCCTGAACCCTAAACAAAATTCAAAAATCCGGGTTTTGTTTCGCACGTGAAGAATCGGTGGTGGGGGGGTGTTCCAAAAATCCGGGTTTAATTTCGAAATTCAAAGTGGAGCGCCGGGTGGTGCGCCGGTGTGGATGCGGGGAGGGGGGGGGGTTGCGGCGGCACGGGGGGCGAGGGGGCCGGTGGTGGTGTAGTGGGGGCTGCGAAGAATCGGTGGTGGGGAGGGGGTTACGGGTCATGGGGGAAGGGGAAGGGGGAGGGAGGGGTCAGGTGCGCCCAATGCCATGCGGGCGGGGAGGAGGGCGGAGGGTGGTGATGTAGTGGGGGGGGTGGGTGGGGTAAGGGGTGGTGGGGGTGGGGGTGTTAGGTGTTAGGGTTAGGGTATTAGGGTTAGGGTTAGGATTAGGGGTAGATTTAGGTTAGTTAATGAGGTTAGATGGGGATTAAGGGTTAATGACTAACGGAGTTTAACGCCGTTAGTCATTAAGGGGTAAGTGGATGTATTTTTTCAAACGTGAGGGGTATATGATGAATTTGGAAAGTTGAAAGGGTATACCATGCAAAAAAAAAATTTGTCGAGGGTATATGGTGAAAAAAGCAGTGAACTTATTAATACTACTCTGAACTCTACTCTTTGAAACAAACTTTTTCAAGGTGAAGAGAACATAACATAGAATAACATTAAAACTTAGACTTATATGTAGCACATAATGTACCATGTCTTCACTTAATCTATAGAGAATGGGTTTTCATAAATTTCAAACACTATGAATGAGCTTTCACCAAAAAAGGGGAAAAAAGAACAATAAATCAAGGTTAGTGTTGGGCGGCGAGGCTTTGGCCTGGGACGAAGGGAGATGATAGGGGGAATGGGCGAGGAGGCGAGGGGTGGGGGTGGGAGTGGGAGTGGGGAGGGGGTGGCGACTCGCGGGTCGCCTCGTGGGCCGGGAACGCAGCTAGCGGGGAGGGAGGAAAGGGGAGGGGTGGGGTGGGGGTGGGGTGGGGGGTGCTTCTTGGTGGAAACGCAGCGGCGGGCAGGGGAGGGGAGGGAGGGGAGAGAGGGGGGCGGGGGTGGGGTGGGGGGTCTTTGCTGGTGGAAACGCAGCAGGGGAGGGGAGGGGTGGGGAGGGAGAGGAGGAGTGGGGCGGGGGGGGATGTTTGGTGGGGGGGAGGGGTGGGGGGTGGGGGCCTCGGGGGGTTTGGGTAGGAGGGGTGGGGGTCGAGTGGGGGTTTGGGTAGGAGGGGTGGGGGTGGGATGGTCTTAAGGGAGAGGGAAGAGAAAGGATGACAGGAGGAGGGGAGTAGAGAGAAAATAATAATAAAAAAAAATAGCAAACCAATCATATGACGACACGTGGCATACGTAACCACTAAATAGGTCACGAAACAAAGTAAAAACTCAATAGAAGAAAATAGTCACTGCCTAACTCAATCGTGAGATAATCAAAAGTGTAGACTTAAAATAAGAAGACAACGCGCAAAGTTGACTTATTTAAAACAATTTTTCCAAAAATAAAACCAAATATCTTTAATTACTTTCTATAACTTTTACAAATACATAATTAAGAAAAAAATGGTCAAGAGATATTTTTTATGAATACAAATACATAATCACTAGTATCAACTTTTACAAATACATACTTAATAGTGAAAATTGACGTTGTCAAACGTGACAAATCACAGACTTCAGATAAAAGGAGAGGAAAAAATCATTTAGATTAAAACATACTCGAAGAATAGAGAAAAAGTAAGTGGGTGAATAATATCGCTAAAGTTGAAAATTAAAGCCCAAGTCCGAAACCAAAAGTTCGAACCCATTTGGTCCATCTTCCACCATTGACGCACCAGAAAGCAGAACTCGCAATACCAGAGAGAGTAAAGAAGATAGAGAGAGAAAGAGACTGCAATAATGGGAGTCATGCAGAGGTTGCGGATGTTCGTCGCTGAAGAACCAGTCGTCGCTGCTTCTTGCATTATCGGTGGCATTGGTATCAAAAACCCTAATTTTTTATTCGATTCAATCTCATTTCGATTAACTTGTGAATTTTGTCTAGATTTTCAATTCATTATCTGATGTATCTTCCTGATCTTATTAGTTGATGCTTTCTCACTTTTTTTTTTTTTAAATTTGGAGAGGTTTGTTTAGTGAATTATTAGGCGACTAATTGAAATATGTTATCGGATCATTTGTTAATTAGCATTTACAAGTTTGAAATTCTTAAATTAGAGCTCGTATGTTGGAGTACGGAAAATTGATAAAGTTTATATTTGATTGTTTTCATGAATCATTTATCGTGTTAGTTTGTTTACTGTCTAAGTAGGAATTTGTTTGTATGAGACATTTTGCTTTCAATTATGAATTATATAATGTGGAGCTACATTGAGAATAATTGAGCTCGGTTTGAAGGGCTTTCATCAGATGTTATTCGATTTAGGGTTCCGTTTGGTGTTGATATTCTATTTTATCACCATCTAGGTCATGTCAGGAGGGAAGTTAGTTCTTCGACCTTGAAAAGTATCCGGGTGTTGGCATTTGGTCCGATTGATGTTTGGCTTGATGACTACAGTTTGGATATTCAAGAGATTTTCTTAACCTGCATCAGATTTAATCGAACTTTCTGGAAACAATTTGAAGTGGTTGTCATTCTGTTTTATTTTCATCATGATATTCTTTGGAGAGGTTACAACTTGTCTTAGAACTTGGGAACAACGGTTGAAGTTTGTTGGTAAGGATAATTTGATGTTAAAAGGAAATTGAAATATTAAATAGGACAATCTGATATGATCTTACAGAGAAAGAGGCTAGAAGTTAGAAGTAATACATGCTATGCAGGGCAATGATGATCAATTTGTTGGGATTGACACTTTTATAAACCCTTTATTATTGGCGTACTGATTCATTCAGGCAAGGGAATTTGACTGTGTTGGGAATTTAGTATTTTGGTGCTGTAGTCCATGTTCTACTTCTACCACAGCTTAGTGTCATGAACTTTTTTTAATGTCAGCTCATCCATTCCTTGAATACTTTCTTCTCGTAGTAGTAATTCCAAAAAGTCTTGAATGCTGAGCATATTCTAGTTTAATGGCAGTCAAGTAGTCAACCAAAGTAAAGTTTATAGTTTGTGAAGAGACATTCTATTTGTTGAAGCCAATAACGATTTAGCCATTCGATACTTCTCTAAATGCTTGCTATATTTAATTGCTAAAGTGTAAATTGACTGGTTTTTCAGGTTCTAACAGTTAGAAATCCTAAACCAATATAGTGTGCTCTTCTATATTTAGGCTTTTGGATAACTGTGCTCTCACTGTTGTTTTCCAATTTGATTATTTAGGGCTTTTCCTTCCAGCAGTGGTGAGGCCTATGTTGGATTCTATGCAATCAGCTAAGCAAGTACCTCCACCTCCTTTAAGTGATGTGAGTGATTTTATATGCATTCTTACGCTAACTTCAGAAACTTCTTGTGTTACATTTAATACTTCCCTTTTTCTTTTTAGATAAGATTTGAAGCAGTCTGCTGTAGAAGTTTAACATGTCGAAATGTTTGCACTCTTCACTATGTAGCTTATTGCTTGGTGCCCTTTTACTGATTTTTGCACTATTTTATAATTGCCAACTCCAAAATAGGTGGTAGCTAAATACTGATCGTGAAGTCGTGATAATTATGTCTGTCAATGAAGTATTCTGTAGTTTGTAACATTGTATTTCATTTTCGGTTTTGGGAGATGTAGATGCTCAAAGTGAACTCCATACCTCCTATTTCATGCTTTTTGTCAGTCCAGAAGATGGTGTAACACTTTCTTTGCTGATTTACATGTCTTTGGCTATCCTAGATAGTTAGCTTGTGCTTCCTACTAACAAGTTTTAGTACCTTTAGATGGCTAAATGCTTAAATTGGCCCTGCACCTCTTGCTTAACGTCTTTTGGTTTCTTACTCACTTACATACCATTGTGTGCATTACTTACATGTGAACAATATCACCTATTTTGTAGGTTGTTTCTGGTGTTACGGGTAAAAAAGCTTGAAGTGGATCATGGATGTGAGTCCTGTTTTTTCTTATATGTTTCCTTGTGTTCGGTTAATGTGGGACATTCTCTTTTAGGAAATAAGCCATTTTTTGTATGAGCTATAAATATCAAAGTTAATGGTTTTCCATTGTGATTGTAATGAAAAATGCATCTTGTAATGAAAATGAATGTGAAACTTGCTTCACTCCTTTTCTAGCAGATTCCAAAAAAAATTATTCAATGTTATTTGCATTGCCAAAGTTGTTTCCGTACCAGCTGAGGGTTCCTTTATGTGACTAAATATTAGTTAGCTAAACCAGAGATAAGAGGGTTGCGAGCCCCATATAAATTGATGTTACAACATTTCCCCAGAGACTTGTGAGACTAAGATTTAGCTAACTAAGATTTTGCCAAATAGACATCTTGCCTCCGTTCGGAAATAACTCCAAACGTTCTCAAGCAGCTTCCTCACACAAAATAGTAGAAACATTTTATTTATTTCGGAGATGGAGAAGACTTCCAAATTGATCGACCTAAAGAGGATAAATGGCGTGTGTCTGGGTCTTGGTGGTGTGGCCATGGGTGTGGGACCCGGCTTTTACGTAAAGTAGAGAAAAGGCTTACTAAAATGAGTATGCTTACTCAAAGATTGGACAGCTAATAGTATAGTATGAACTTGAACACGGGATGGGGGTAATCAGTATCACTATTTATGTGTTTAGACATAGACATAGAACAAAAAAAAAGCAAATTTTGCATTTAAAAAACAGAAAGAATATTATTTCAGAGAGAGAAACAAGAGGAAAAAAGCGTGGTAGCGATCTGGATGTGTCGTATTCAACAAGTTACAGGCCAACGGATGCTTGAAAGTTTGGTTGCTCATCTTTAAAATTTGATTGACTTGGTTGATAGATTAGGCTGCAGTTTGATATAAGGAGGATTTACTCTATTGCAGTGCTTAAACGGCTATTAATACGAGTATATCCAATATATATATTATGCAATTGGATGATAGAGCGCCTAAAATTAGGCTGGTTGGTTACAAAAATACTATTCAGTGACTCATTAATAAAATGTAATAATTCAGCAACTGCCTCTTTGTCACCCTCGTTACTGAATAATGTGAGCACCATGAAGTGCAAGTTGCTTGAGAATGCTCAAAGCTATCAGACCTGTCTCTAT
>CANSZD010004331.1:0-125333 GCA_947648045.1 Beta corolliflora | reverse complement strand
AACTTCTTCATCTTTATCCGAGTTAAAGTCTGCCTCTAAATAATTTGAATATCTAAATTTTCGACTGATTGTTCAAGTAACAAGTTTCATCACCGTCTCGCAACACACATTTATATTGTTTACTTCCAAGTCGCTCAATGTCCGTAGCCAAGGCTTCTATAGCAAGACAGCTTAGGGTCTCGTTATCTCGATCCGTGGATTTCTCGATATTTCATTTTCTTTAATGTTACATATATAAGTCGCTTCTATTTTATAAAACCTATTGTTATATTCTCTATCAAGATTTTGTATCTCTCTTTATTAAAATTATTTTCTACTCGTAGACTTTATCTAATATTTGTTTGGTATTAATATGTATTATTTTAATAGATTCTTCTATTTTTCTCATTTCTTTCATCATACTTTCGTCTAACTTTTCTAATTTTTTATAGATGTCATTAATTGTTTCATTGTCTTGGTAGCTCACTTTTCTGTATTTGTTATTTGTACTAAATTGTTTCCACAGTGCTAGTCTTCTTTCTCGTCAAGTCGTTTCTAGTATCATTTTGTTTCCTATCTTTTATTAAATAAAATCTTCCTTCACTTATTTCTTCAAATTGACTATTTTGTTAGTGCTTATTATATTTTTTAAATGGATGCAATAGGAGTGGTATCTAATAATTTCTTCTTCAATAATTTTTCATTTTTATTCATATTTCTAATTGTTCGCATATTCTTTCATATTCAATTTCTATTCTTTTTTCTTAAAAGTAAATCCGGGAAATAAGCGAGAATATTCTTTAGTTATTTTCTTTTTCTAAAATTTCATAACCTTGTTCTTCTGGATGTTCTATTGGTATTTTGGTATTACTTGATTCGATTGATTTAGATCATTTTTATTTTCTTTTAGTAATTTTATAATTAATAAAATATTCGTATTAATTATTCTTAGATTAGTACTTAAGTGTTCGTCTTTTCTAATTCACTCCATATGTATAGGGTTTGGTTTTTTATCTAATGTATAATTAATATAATCTTCAGTACTTTGTTAACGATATCCTCGTGTTCTTTTATTTTTATATTTAGCAAGTTTATGCGGGTCGTCAAAAGGTTTTAATTCTTTGTCTATTTCTTCATGATTACGATTATTGTAAATGTTGCTCGTTCTAATATTTGTATTTATTAATGATAGCTATTTGTTTTTGATTTCTTAATTCTAAATTTTTTATATCAGCTTGTATAGTAGATATGAAATAGTTCTAATTACTCGTCCCGGTAGCCTCTTTTTATTTGTGATTTAGTACTCATATGTATAATGAATTTTGTAAATCTCTAAGTTCTTGTCTTTCTTCTATAAGTTTTCTTGTTTTAAATTGTTTTCTTTGTATTTCTTTTCTTATAGCATTCATCATCTCAATATCCTTCCTGGGGATATGCTTGTATAAATAGTCTTGATATTGTGTTATTTTTTCATTTGTATTTCTAAGTCGGAAGGTTCATATGATAATTCTCGAATTGCTATTTTTTCTTTGCGGTTTTTGTATTTGTGTTTTCATGATATAACAAGTAAATAAGCAAATAAATAACAGAGGCCAAGTAAATATTCGAGACTACGATGAGAAATTCTTTATTTGACCTCTTACATTATTGATTTTAAATAGTAAAGCATAATTTATCCATTCAATTCGTAATTTAACATTTGTTATTAGAGAATTCGTGATAAGCAAATAATCAGGGAAAATATTTTGGCAAATAAACAAGTGAATTGGTAACTAATCTGTTTCTTTACTAGAAGCTTTCTTTTAAGACTCAATCCCTTTTGCTCATAATAAACTTTGTCCGTTTAATATCAATTCTATCGCAGCTTTCATATAAGCAATGCGCTAATCCGCTGACAACCCTTAAGTACTTAAGCATAATTAAATAAATTCATGTTTTTCAACCTCACCACATAGGTTTTATGCATCACGCCCTCAACGCCCTTTCTCATTCTCAACGGCTAAACGAGCTCCTACTACCAATTGTCTCTTGGTTTCTAAACATGATTTTACTTAATCGAGGGAAAGCATAATTAAGATAGCATACATCTTATATGCGAGATTATAGAATCATCTTAACGGATCTTGGCATTATTATAAACTGAGGGGATTGAATTTTAATTTAGTTCATAAGAAAAGAGGTTACCTTATACTCATTCCATAATTTTCAGAAAATATCTTAGAAGAACTAGCTCTAAGTAAGTAACTCCGATCTTGTGAATAGTAAGCTCCGATACCAACCCGGGGGGGTGAAGCGTGTTTTACTTTAAAGAGAGAGGAAAGCTTTAGTGAGAGAAAGAGGAAGAGTGGTGAAAAGCTTGCGATGCCCTTTGTTTCACCAACTGATCTTATTTATAGGCAAAGTTATTACAAGTACCGTACAATTTTACAAAACTATTCATACTACTATTTGCTACAGTGAAAAGTGCTACAGAAAAGTAATCGTCACTATTCACTATTCACATATTTTACGCATTAGCCGCCTAACTTTTGTCCCGTTGTAACTATTACAAAGTTTATCCATACGAGAAAACATCTTCCTATCCTATTTGTAGACAGTGTTTTATTCTTGTATGTTGTGCTCTATCCGAGTAGTAGATGCCGCGTAGATGATTCGGCTCTATCTTCATAGTCATCCATATCTTCAATTATTGGTACAAATCATTTGTTTAACTCCACACATTTTACATGAGTGGTTATTATTTTGCTGCATCCAACCGCAATATCTCTTCAAAGTATCTTCAGTTAGAATATTCCTTGGTAAATACCGTGTAATCGGCGCTTGATCTCGGTGGAGGCGGCTCCATACCCATGACTTAATAGTTTCGACCGTATCATGGCCATATGATTTGCTTTGAGAGATAATTAATGTGTTTAACTCTCTATGGTTTATCCAAACATAAGTCTTGACTATGTTAAGCAAGGCTTCATAAATTGCTTTTATCTTGACCGCCCTCTTTTCCCCGAGGAGGTCCGGTATCTCATTGTGGTTTAGTTCGGTCCGTGCCTTAATTTCTTCGAGAAAGATAAAATTGGTTGTAACATGACCCATTTTAACAACCCTAATACATGGTTTTATCTCGGAGAAAGTAACTTCGCCTGGGCGGTATAACATCTTACAAAAATCATGGGAGATTTTGTAATATGCAAGTAACTTTTAGCCTTTTATATAGATCGAGAATTGATGATAGCTCCTCTCCATTCGGTATATACTGAATTAAGAAGGCCATAATCATAAGTCGCTTCATTAACTTTGCATTGCAACCGGGCAACGCTATTAACTCGTTTATCCTTTTTAAAGGATTGGTTACATATCCACCTTCGATTTCTCCATGGCGGTCTTTTGTGGTTATTTCCGGAAATGTATTTAGTCTGCTGGCAATAAGTAAAAATTATCTATATATTTACGAACCGAAGGATTCATAGTTTGTTTAGTTCCTGGGGTTAACTTTTCTTTGAAGGGGTGGTATCTCGGTATAAGGCTTGGAAAATTTAGTTCGTTGATAAGCTGAGTGGGGTTATAGGTTTGTAGGGACATACCGTTTGAAAGGAGGATTAACTTTTTTTGTTGTAATAATTCGGCTTTTATATTTTTGGCTAGTGCCAATATCCGCTTGCTCCTTACTAGGATTGCTGGAAGTGGTCGTTCTTTTCATAGAAGCAAATTCTTCCATTAACTCGTTTGAGTTGTATCTTGAGCTCCTTGATTTTCTATAATTAGTTGTTGAACTATGTCTTGAGAGATAGTCCGCAAAAACGATTTTCGTTAGTTTTTAGTAATTCGATATTAAACTCATACTTGGTTAATATCTCGCTATAATCCTCGTTTATCTCCTTCCTCGTAATTGAATCCTGCAATTTTTGGGTTAGCCAACTTTTGACAATTCTATTAGTCAGTTTCCGATTATAAATTTACTATAAACTATGTAACATTCAAATTTTTTAATTCCATATTTTACTGCTTTTAACTCTTTTTTATTTATATCCCAATTGATTTCATTTGCTTTGAATGTTCCCTGAGTGATATCGACAAACATATTCCTTTTTATCGTTTTTATATCTATACTTTAATACTGCTCCGTAACCATTATTAGTTTCACTAGCATCTGTTTCCACTATCCATGTAAATTCTTTGTCTTCATCGGAAAACTTAGTTTTGGTAATTTTTCGACTAATTCTTTAATTTTTCTAAAGTCTTTGTGTCGGTAGCATTCCATCTAAAATCGTAGTCTTTCTTTAGTTTTTTAGTTAATGGTTCAAGTATATTGTGATAGTTTAGGGATAAATTCTCTAACTCGATTAACTATTCCTAAGAACTTTTGTAATTCCTTTTTGTATTAATTTCTTTGTTGAAACTCTATAATTTTTTGAGCTATATGGTCTTGCATTTTTATTCCGAACTTTATCTATTTCAAATCCTAAGAATTCAATCCGAGTTTTAAATAATTCCATTTTCTTTTTGCTTAAAACTATACCACTAGTTTTAATTATTTCTATAAATTGTTCTAATAACTTATAATGTTCTTCTTGAGTTTTCGAATAGATTAGTATGTCATCAATATAGACTACACAATTTGATAATTGATTTAAATATTTATCCATAAATGCTTGGAATCTTCCTGGTGCATTTTTTATATCCAAAAGGTAAAACATTCCATTCATAGAATCCGTTAGGGACTTTGAATGTCGTTAATTGTTTAGATTCTTCGGTTAGTTTTAATTGGTGAAAACCACTTTTACAATCAAATTTTGAAAAATAATTATATCCTTGTATTTGTCTCATTTTAAGTATTTTATTTGGTATGGGGTAATTGTATGTTATTGTTTTTTCGTTTAGGATTCTATAGTCGATAACCATTCTTGTTTTTCCTCTCTTTTGCTCGGAATGATTGTTAACTATAAAAGCACCGCTACTATGTTTTGAATTACTTGGTCTAATTAGTTTTCCAACTACTAATTCGTTATATGCATCTTAAATTCTTTTTCATCTCTTTGAGTATTATTAAAAGGTTTTTGTGATATGATACTATTTTGGTCTTTTAATGTTATTTGTATTTCGGTTTTATGCTTATGCCAATTTTCTAAAGGATTTTCACTGCATAGTTCTTCTAACTTAGTTTTTAAAGGGAGTAAGTTTATCTATATGTAATATTCCTATTTCTATTATGTCTAAATTGTTGATTCCTTTTTTTGGTTTTCATTTTTTGGACTAGTTTCCGCTTCTTCTCCTATTTTACAATTTTCCCATTCTATTGGTAATCTTTCTTTATTAGTAACTACTTTGGCTTTTAGTTTATGTTGACAAGGGGTAAACAAAGTAAGAAATTCTTTATCTATACTAAAGGGTTTATATTGGTTTAAGAAATTAGTTCCTAATATAATATCTTTTCCAATTAATTCAAAGCAATATACCTTAGGTATGACTAGTATTTTATCCCAAATTTGTATTTTTATATTCGTTTGATAAAGAGTAATTTTACTACTATTATTATTAAATCCGTTTATTTTAAAGGGAGTGTTTAATCTTTTCCATTTTGGTAAACAATTTTCTTTCATAATTGTTGTTTGAGCTCCTTGTGTCCACCATTGGTGTATAATATCTACGCTTTTATATTCATCAAAGATTATTTTTATAAGTATATAGATTAAATTACTCATTGTGATTAAGAATTACTAGTTCATTTTTCATTTTGTATAACCTCTTGTTCTAATATTTCTATGTCTCTAGTTTTCTCTTGTACTTCTTTAGAATATAAGTTCGTATACTATCGCTGATGACATCTTGCAATTCTAATGTAATTTAACCTTTGACTTAGATAAACCTTTTCTTCTTTTGCTATTTCTATTCGTTTTTGCAATTTTACTAGTTCGATTAAACTGGGGAATAGTGTTATTCATTCATTGTTTTAGTTTTATATTGGGTTTGATTATATGTAGAATTCAAAATAATCTTGGTTTAGTTTCCATGGTTTAACCTTTTCTAAGAAATCTTTTCCTAATACTATTTTGTTATTTAGGGTTATAACATATTCAATGTTTATATCTTGTAATGCAATCTTTGTTGTTAGGGTAATTAATCTATTAAAATTCTCATTGATGTTAAGAAATAGTTTTTCTAATGGAATATAATTATTTTCAATGTTGATGTCTATTTGTGCTGTTAGGGTTTTTTGTTCCTATTTGTATAATTATATAATGTTCATATGATTTTAGTTGAATAGGTAGACTATCGATTAAATGTCGTTTGGATCGAGAAATACTTAATCGTTTCTTTACTATTTCTAAATCTTCATAGTTTGGTTTTGAGTATAATTTAATCCTTTTTCTATAGGTAAAATAAGATTCGTAAAAGGGGTATCTATAGTAATTGGTCTTAATTTATTTTTAGTATAAACCCATGTTGATCGGTTAATATATAAGCATTCTTACATTGTCATGTCATAACTTTTGATCCATTAGTCATGTTTATTCCACTTAGCATCCAATATAATACTAATGCTTTTTCTATGTTTTGGTCGATTAAACTTATAGAATAATTTGGTTTAATTATGAACCTTACTTTCGATAAATAAGATTTCCTTTTAGTTGTGCTATTATAGCTTGTTCTACTCGGTTCTTTTATTCTCGTCATCACCTAATTCTAATTCTAAGGGAGTATCTATTCCTTCTTTAAAACAAGCTTTTATTATTATTTCGATGGCGGCTAATTCTACAAATCTAAATGTAATTGGTTTATTTTTTAAGGTATTGTTAATTTTGGTTATTTCTTCATTTAACACTTCTTGTGTTATTAAAGGTACTCTAGTATTACCTTGTACTTGGGTTATATCTATAACATGTTCTCTATCTCGCTATAACTAAATATTCTTCCTTTTTTCTTTTAAAATACCTAGCTAAATTTGTGAAGTCAAATTTTTCTTATCTACTATTTTATCGGGTGACAAAGTAAATCCTTCATATTTTAATTCATTATATTTTTGCAAATCAAAAAATAGCTCTTTGATTTCTATGTTGTTCCGTAATATCTTCATCATAATCAACTTGTTGTAGTTCTTTATTCATCACTATCGGTTTCCAGATTATCTTTTTCTTCATTACTTTCTTCATGACTTATTATTCCATTGATTTCATCATTATCCAGTTTTCATATTCGAGCACATATATTTCTTCATCCTTGGTGGTATATTGGTTTTACCTAATTCATATTCGCTTATATGGAGCTCAATGAAATTTATATTTTTGCTATTTTTAGTATTATTTCTATTTGTCTTTGTTTTGCATTCTCTTGCTATATGACCTATCTCCCACAATTGTAACATTTGCATCTTTTGGGGGTTTTTAGCATATTTGTAAATTTTTCTTTTAATAAAATAATTTCTATTTGATCTTTCCTTATTTCTATATTTACCATATGGTTTGAATCTTTTATATCGTCTTCGCATTAATTTAGGTCTTTTTGCTTTATATCTTTTGTTTAATTTGTGACATCCAAATTTAGGTATTTCATATTTGTCACAACGAGTCACTTATTTTTAGCTTGTTTTCTAAATGCCTTTTGGTTATTGATTTCAATACAATAATTTTTATACCATGTTTGTAGAAATGATATTTGTTCACCTAGAGTTCTGTTTTAGGTTCCTGTATAATATGCTTCTTGTACCATAATGTTTATAGGTATTGGCAATTTTTCAAAATATAATTTTCGAAATATAGCTAGTTGTTCGGAGTGTTTCGGTTCCTAATTCATAATAATTCATTTGGAATGCACAATTATATTTGTTTAAATCTTCCGGACACATGGAACATATTTGCATATTATATAGTTGGGACTTACAGTATTCTTTCTTAGCTTCTCGCATATTTTAAATCCGCATTTGGATTGCCAAATTCTCTTCGAATTATTTTTTCGTATTTTTTTCAACATTTGTGTTGAATCTTGTCATCTCTGTTCCTTCTATCTTAGTACTTCGCAATTACGTTAATTCCGTAATTCCTATATTAGTTAAATAACTTTTTGCTATTCCCGTTATTGTGGCTTCAATATAATTAGCCGCTTGCACTAACTGGTATTTTTGCTTCGATTAATTTTGCGGTTATCCTAGATATCCAATTTTGTATGTCTATTTAGGCGTTTATAGAACAATCTAAATTTAAAGTTTCTCTCGATAGATTATCTCTTGGTATGTAGTCGTTTTCTATTCTACTTGATATTTCCATATATAATCGTTATTTTTATACTTATAATCATATTTTTTTCTTTTTAAAGGTTGGTTTATAGCTTCTATCGGTTTCCATATAATCATAATCTCCATCTCTGTAGACTTTCGTAAGTACGTTAACTTCTTCATCTTTATCCGAGTTAAAGTCTCGCTTCTAAATAATTTGAATATCTAAATTCTTGACTGGATTGTTCAAAACAAGTTTCATCACTATGTCTTGCAACACATTTATATTGTTTACTTCAAGTCGTTCAATGTCCGTAGTTAAGGCTTCTATAGCGGTATTATTTAGGGTCTCGTTATCTCGATCCGGGATTTCGATATTTCAAGGCATTTTCTTTAATGTTACATATAAAATTTGTTCTTCTATTTTATCAAACCTATTGTTATATTCTATTGTAAGATTTTGTATCTCTTTATTAAAATTATTTTCTACTCTATAGGACTTTATCTAATATTTGTTTGGTATTAATATGTATTATTTTAATAGATTCTTCTATTTTTCTCATTCTTTCATCATACTTTCTTGTCTAACTTTTCTAATTTTTTATAGATGTCATTAATTGTTTTACTGTCTTGGTAGCTACTTTCTATATTTGTTATTTGTACTAAATTATTTTCTAGTGCTAGTCTTCTTTCTCTGTCAAATTCGTTTTCTAGTATCATTTGTTTTCTATCTTTTATTAAATAAAATCTTCCTTCACTTATTTACGCAAATTGTCTATTTTGGTTAGTCTTATGTATTTTAAATGGACCATCGGGGTATCTAATAATTTCTTCTTCAATAATTTTTTTCGTTTTTATTCATATTTCTAATTGTTCGCATATTCTTTCATATTCAATTTCTATTCTTTTTCTTAAAAGTAAATCCCGGAAATAACCGAGAATATTCTTTAGTTATTTTCTTTTCTAAGATTTCATAACCTTGTTCTTCTAGTTCTATTGGTATTTTGGTATTACTTGATTCGATTGATTTAGATCATTCTTATTTTCTTTTAGTAATTTTATAATTAATAAAATATTCGTATTAATTATTCTTAGATTAGTACTTAAGTGTTCGTCTTTTTCTAATTCACTCATATGTATAGGGTTGGTTTTTTATCTAATGTATAATTAATATAATCTTCTCGTTACTTTGTTAGCTATATCCTCTTGTTCTTTTATTTTTATATTTAGCAAGTTTATCTCGGTCGTCAAAAGGTTTTAATTCTTTGTCTATTTCTTCATGATTACGATTATTGTTTAATGTTGCTCGTTCTAAAATTTGTATTTTATTAATGATAGCTATTTGTTTTTGATTTCTTAATTCTAAATTTTTTATATCGCCTTGTATAGTGAGATATGAAATAGTTCTCGATTTACTCGTCTGCTAGCCTCTTTTATTTGTGATTTAGTACTCATACGTATAAGGAATTTTGTAAATCTTTAAGTTCTTGTTTAGCGATTAGCTTTTGATTCTTTTTTATTTTGTAGACTAGTTAGATATTTTCTTAAGGCATCTCTTAGTTCAAGTATCTTTTCTTCTATTGGCTTCATATAAATAATTTTCAAATTCATCTATTTTATCTTGTTGAATCCGTAGTTGGAAATTTAACATATTTTGTCGCATTTCAATATCTTCTAAGGCGTTTCGTAGTTGTGATTTAGTCATATTGAATTTATCAATTGTTCAAATTCTATTAGTGATTGTCTAAGTTCTAGTTGTTTTTAAGAAATTTAATAATTTTTCAATTTCTAGTTGTACTCTTGAAAGTTTATCTATCCTACGTGTGTTCTTCCTGTAGTTCATTTAAGTACAATAAGGCAATTAATTCAAGATCTTCTATTCTAATCGAAGTGAACATGAGAAATTCTTAGTTGATCTCTTAAGCTATCGATTTTAAATAGTAAAGCATAATTTATCCATTCAACACGTAGTTTAACAGTTTTTATTAGAGAACTCATAAGCTAAGTAAATAATCGGGCAAATATTTAAGCAAATAAACAAGTGAATAGGTAATTAACTGTTTTCTTTATGAACTTCTTTTTAAGACTCAATCCCTTTTGCTCATAATAAACCTTAATCGGTTAATAACAATTCTATCGACTTTCATATAAGTACTGCTAATCCGCTTTGACAACCCTTAAGCACTTAAGCATAATTAAATAAATGCATGTTTTTCAACCTCACCACATAGGTTTTATGCATCATGCCCTCAACGCCTTCTCATTCTCAACGGCTAAACGGGCTCCTGCTACCAATTGTCTCTTGGTTTCTAAACATGATTTTACTTAATCGGGAAAGCATGATTAAGATAGCATACATCTTATATGAAATTATAGAATCATCTTAACGGATCTTAGTATTATTATAAACTAGGGGATTGAATTTAAATTTAGTTCATAAGAAAAGGGATTACCTTATCTGCTTCCATAATTGTCTCGTAAAATATCTTGAAGAATTAGCTCTAAGTAAGTAACTCCTGGTCTTGTGAATAGTAAGCTCGATACCAACTTGGGGGGTGAAGCGTGTTTATTATTTTGAAGAGAGAAAGCTTTAGTGAGAGAAGAAGAGGAAGAGTGGTGAAAAGCTTGCTGATGCCCTTTGCTTCACCCGGTGATCTTATTTATAGGCAAAGTTATTACAAGTACCGTACAAATTTACAAAACTATTCATACTACTATTTGCTACGTTGAAAAGTGCTACGGGTAAAAGTAATCGTTTCACTATTCACTATTCACATATTTTACGGCGTTAGCCGCCTAACCTTTGTCCTTATGATAACTATTACAAAGTTTATCTCTATTGTGGAAAAACATCTTCCTATCCTATTTGTAGACAGGTGTTTTATTCTTGTATGTTGTGCTCTATCCGGTAGTAGATCTTCGTTGTAGTAGATGATTCGGCTCCTATCTTCATAGCTGTCCATATCTTCAATTATTGGTACGAGTCATTTGTTTAACTCCACACATTTTACTGAGTGGTTATTATTTTGCTGCATCCAAGCGCAATATCTCTTCAAAGTATCTTGAGTTAGAAAATTCCTTGGTAAATACCGTGTAACGGCGCTTGATGCGGGAGGAGCGGGCTCCATACCCATGACTTAATAGTTTCGACCGTATCATGGCCATATGATTTGCTTTGAGAGATAATTAATGTGTTTAACTCTCTATGGTTTATCCAAACATAAGTCTTGACCATGTTAAGCAAGGCTTCATAAATTGCTTTTATCTTGACCGCCCTCTTTTCCCGAGGAGGTCCGGTATCTCATTGTGGTTTAGTTCGGCCGTGCCTTAATTTCTTCGGGAAAGATAAAATTGGCATGTACATCCCATTTTAACAACCCTAATACATGGTTTTATCTCGGAGAAAGTAACTTCGCCTGGGGGTATAGCATCTTACAAAAATCATGGGAGATTTTGTAATATGCAAGTAACTTTTAGCTGCTTTATATAGATCGGGAATTGATGATAGCTCCTCTCCATTCAGGTGTATATCTTGAATTAAGAAGGCCATAATCATAAGTTGCTTTGATTAACTTTGCATTGCAACCGGGCAACGCTATTAACTCGTTTATCCTTTTTAAAGGATTGGTTACATATCCACCTTCGATTTCTCCATGGCGGTCTTTTGTGGTTATTTCCGGAAATGTATTTAGTCCGTTGGCAATAAGTAAAAAATTATCTATATATTTCTGAACCGAAGGATTCATAGTTTGTTTAGTTCCTAGGGTTAACTTTTCTTTGAAGGAGGTGGTATACGGTATAAGGCTTGGAAAATTTAGTTCATTGATAACTGGAGTGGGGTTATAGGTTTGTAGGGACATACTTCGTTTGAAAGGAGGATTAACTTTTTTTGTTGTAATAATTCGGCTTTTATATTTTTTGGCTAGTGCCAATATCTGCTTGCTCCTTACTAGGATTGCTGGAAGTGGCTGCTCTTTTCATAGAAGCAAATTCTTCCATTAACTGTTTGAGTTGTATCTTGAGCTCCTGATTTTCTATAATTAGTTGTTGAACTATGTCTTGAGAGATAGTCTGCAAAACAGTTTTCGTTAGTTTTTAGTAATTCGATATTAAACTCATACTGGTTAATATATGCTATAATCCCGTTTATCTCCTTCCTCGGAATTGAATCCTGCAATTTTTGGGTTAGCCAACTTTTAACAGTTCTATTATCTGTTTCGATTATAAATTTACTATAAACTATGTAACATTCAAATTTTTTAATTCCATATTTTACTTGCTTTTAACTCTTTTTTATTTATATCCCAATTGATTTCATTTGCTTTGAATGTTCTCGAGTGATATCGACAAACATATTCCTTTTTATCGTTTTTATATCTATACTTTAATACTGCTCCGTAACCATTATTAGTTTCACTAGCATCTGTTTCCACTATCCATGTAAATTCTTTGTCTTCATCGGGAAAACTTAGTTTTGGTAATTTTCTGACTAATTCTTTAATTTTTTCTAAAGTCTTTGTGTCAGTAGCATTCCATCTAAAATCGTAGTCTTTCTTTAGTTTTTTAGTTAATGGTTCAGTATATTGTGATAGTTTAGGGATAAATTCTCTAACCTGATTAACTATTCCTAAGAACTTTTGTAATTCCTTTTTTGTATTAATTTCTTGTTGAAACTCTATAATTTTTTGAGCTATATGGTCTTGCATTTTTATTCCAGCTTTATCTATTTCAAATCCTAAGAATTCAATCTGAGTTTTAAATAATTCCATTTTCTTTTTGCTTAAAACTATACCACTAGTTTTAATTATTTCTATAAACTGTTCTAATAACTTATAATGTTCTTCTTGAGTTTTCGAATAGATTAGTATGTCATCAATATAGACTACACAATTTGATAATTGATTTAAATATTTATCCATAAATGCTTGGAATCTTCCCCGGTGCATTTTTATATCCAAAAGGTAAAACATTCCATTCATAGAATCCGTTAGGGACTTTGAATGTTTGTTAATTGTTTAGATTCTTCAGGTTAGTTTTAATTGGTGAAAACCACTTTTACAATCAAATTTTGAAAAATAATTATATCCTTGTATTTGTCTCATTTTAAGTATTTTATTTGGTATGGGGTAATTGTATGTTATTGTTTTTTCGTTTAGGATTCTATAGTCGATAACCATTCTTGTTTTTCCTCTCTTTTGCTCGAATGATTGTTAACTATAAAAGCACCTGCTACTATGTTTTGAATTACTTGGTCTAATTAGTTTTCCAGCCTACTAATTCCCGTTATATGCATCTTAAATTCTTTTTCATCTCTTTGAGTATTATTAAAAGGTTTTTGTGATATGATACTATTTTGGTCTTTTAATGTTATTTGTATTTCAGTTTTATGCTTATGCCAATTTTCTAAAGGATTTTCGCTGCATAGTTCTTCTAACTTAGTTTTTAAAGGAGTAAGTTTATCTATATGTAATATTCCTATTTCTATTATGTCTAAATTGTTGATTCCTTTTTTGGTTTTCATTTTTTGGACTAGTTTCGCTTCTTCTCCTATTTTACAATTTTCCCATTCTATTGGTAATCTTTCTTTATTAGTAACTACTTTGGCTTTTAGTTTATGTTGACAAGGGGTAAACAAAGTAAGAAATTCTTTATCTATACTAAAGGGTTTATATTGGTTTAAGAAATTAGTTCCTAATATAATATCTTTTCCAATTAATTCAAAGCAATATACCTTAGGTATGACTAGTATTTTATCCCAAATTTGTATTTTTATATTCGTTTGATAAAGAGTAATTTTACTACTATTATTATTAAATCCGTTTATTTTAAAGGGAGTGTTTAATCTTTTCCATTCCGGTAAACAACTTTCTTTCATAATTGTTGTTTGAGCTCCCGTGTCCACCATTGGTGTATAATATCTCTTTTATATTCATCAAAGATTATTTTTATAAGTATATAGATTAAATTACTCATCGTGATTAAGAATTACTAAGTCATTTTTCATTTTATATAATCTCTGTTCTAATATTTCTATGTCTCTAGTTTTCTCTTGTACTTTTTTAGAATATAATCGTATACTATCGTGATGACATCTTGCAATTCTAATGTAATTTAACCTTTGACTTAGATAAACCTTTTCTTCTTTTGCTATTTCTAACTGTTTTTGCAATTTTACTAGTTCAATTAAACTGGGAATAGTGTTATTCATTCATTGTTTTAGTTATATATTGGGTTTGATTATATGTAAATTCAAAATAATCTTGGTTTAGTTTCCATGGTTTAACCTTTTCTAAGAAATCTTTTCCTAATACTATTTTGTTATTTAGGGTTATAACATATTCAATGTTTATATCTTGTAATGCAATCTTTGTTGTTAGGGTAATTAATCTATTAAAATTCTCATTTATGTTAAGAAATAGTTTTTCTAATGGAATATAATTATTTTCAATGTTGATGTCTATTTGTGCTGTTAGGTTTTTTGTTCCTATTTGTATAATTATATAATGTTCATATGATTTTAGTTGAATAGGTAGACTATCGCGTAAATGTCGTTTGGATCGAGAAATACTTAATCGTTTCTTTACTATTTCTAAATCTTCATAGTTTGGTTTTGAGTATAATTTTAATCCTTTTTCTATAGGTAAAATAAGATCCGTAAAGGGGTATCTATAGTAATTGGTCTTAATTTATTTTTAGTATAAACCCGATGTTAATCGGTTAATATATAAGCATTCTTACATTGTACTGTCATAACTTTTGATCCATTAGTCATGTTTATTCCACTTAGCATCAAATATAATACTAATGCTTTTTCTATGTTTTGGTCGGTTAAACTTATAGAATAATTTGGTTTAATTATGAACCTTACTTTCCGATAAATAAGATTTCCTTTTAGTTGTGCTATTATAGCTTGTTCTACTTGGTTCTTTTATTCTCGTCATCAGCCTAATTCTAATTCTAAGGGAGTATCTATTCCTTCTTTAAAACGAGCTTTTATTATTATTTCGATGGTTCGCTAATTCTACAAATCTAAATGTAATTGGTTTATTTTTTAAGGTATTGTTAATTTTGGTTATTTCTTCATTTAACACTTCTTGTGTTATTAAAGGTACTCTAGTATTACCTTGTACTTGGGTTATATCTATAACATGTTCTCTATCTCGCTATAACTAAATATTCTTCCTTTTTTCTTTTAAAATACCTAGCTAAATTTGTGAAGTCAAATTTTTCTTATCTACTATTTTATCGGGTGACAAAGTAAATCCTTCATATTTTAATTCATTATATTTTTGCAAATCAAAAATAGCTCTTTGATTTCTATGTTGTTCCGTAATATCTTCATCATAATCAACTTGTTGTAGTTCTTTATTCATCACTATCGGTTTCGGTATTATCTTTTTCTTCATTACTTTCTTCATGACTTATTATTCCATTGATTTCATCATTATCCGTTTCATATTCGAGCACATATATTTCTTCATACTTGGTGGTATATTGGTTTTACCTAATTCATATTCCGCTATATGGAGCTCAATGAAATTTATATTTTTGCTATTTTTAGTATTATTTCTATTTGTCTTTGTTTTTGCATTCTCTTGCTATATGACCTATCTGTCCACAATTGTAACATTTGCATCTTTTGGGGTTTTTAGCATATTTGTAAATTTTTCTTTTAATAAAATAATTTCTATTTGATCTTTCCTTATTTCTATATTTACCATATGGTTTGAATCTTTTATATCGTCTTCGCATTAATTTAGGTCTTTTTGCTTTATATCTTTTGTTTAATTTGTGACATCCAAATTTAGGTATTTCATATTTGTCACAACAGTCACTTATTTTAGCTTGTTTTCTAAATGCCTTTTGGTTATTGATTTCAATACAATAATTTTTATACCATGTTTGTAGAAATGATATTTGTTCACCTAGAGTTCTGTTTTAGGTTACGTATAATATGCTTCTTGTACCATAATGTTTATAGGTATTGGCAATTTTTCAAAATATAATTTTCGAAATATAGCTAGTTGTTCGGGTGTTTCGGTTCCTAATTCATAATAATTCATTTGGAATGCACAATTATATTTGTTTAAATCTTCTGGACACATGGAACATATTTGCATATTATATAGTTGGGACTTACAGGTATTCTTTCTTAGCTTCGCATATTTTAAATCTCGCATTTGGATTGCCAAATTCTCTTCGAATTATTTTTTTCGTATTTTTTCAACATTTGTGTTGAATCCGTCATCTCTGTTCCTTCTATCTTAGTACTTCGCAATTCTGTTAATTCCGTAATTCCTATATTAGTTAAATAACTTTTTGCTATTCCTGTTATTGTGGCTTCAATATAATTAGCCTTTGCACTAACCTGGTATTTTTGCTTCGATTAATTTTGCGGTTATCCTAGATATCCAATTTTGTATGTCTATTTCGGCGTTTATAGAACAATCTAAATTTAAAGTTTCTCTGATAGATTATCTCTTGGTATGTAGTCGTTTTCTATTCTACTTCGATATTTCCATATATAATCGTTATTTTTATACTTATAATCATATTTTTTTCTTTTTAAAGGTTGGTTTATAGCTTCTATCGGTTTCCATATAATCATAATCTCCATCTCTGTAGACTTTCGTAAGTACGTTAACTTCTTCATCTTTATCCGAGTTAAAGTATCGCTTCTAAATAATTTGAATATCTAAATTCTTGATTGGATTGTTCGAACAAGTTTCATCAACTTGTCTTGCAACACATTTATATTGTTTACTTCAAGTCGTTCAATGTCCGTAGTTAAGGCTTCTATAGCGGTATTATTTAGGGTCTCGTTATCCGATCCGTGGATTTCGATATTTCGGTGTTTTCTTTGATATTACAAATAAGTTGTTCTTCTATTTTATCAAACCTATTATTATATTCTATTTTAAGATTTTGTATCTCTTCATTAAAATTATTTTCTACTCTTGTAGACTTTATCTAATATTTGTTTGGTATTAATATGTATTATTTTAAAAGATTCTTCTATTTTTCTCATTCTTTCATCATACTTTCTTTCTAACTTTTCTAATTTTTTATAGATGTCATTAATTGTTTTCTTGTCTTGGTAGCTACTTTCTATATTTGTTATTTGTACTAAATTATTTTCTAGTGCTAGTCTTCTTTCTCTATCAAATTCGTTTTCTAGTATCATTTGTTTTCTATCTTTTATTAAATAAAATCTTCCTTCACTTATTTACGCAAATTGTCTATTTTGGTTAGTCTTATGTATTTTAAATGGACCATCGGGGTATCTAATAATTTCTTCTTCAATGATTTTTCGTTTTTATTCATATTTCTAATTGTTCGCATATTCTTTCATATTCAATTTCTTCTTCAATAATTTTTTCGTTTTTATTCATATATATATATGTGTTTGTATACATATACATATACATATACATATACATATACATATACATATATATATATATATATATATATATATATATATATGACATATATGTTTGTATACATATACATATATGTTTGTATATATACATATACATATATGTATATGTATATATACATATATGTATATACATATGTATATATATATATATTTGCTTTTCTATTTAGATTAGATGGGGGTTGGGGGGGAGGCTAACGATCATACCATGTGGGAACGAATCTTGGTATATATATACTTCCTCTATTTCTTTTTCCTTGACATACTTCTCACAAAATTAAAAGCTCTCATATAAAGGGAGAAGTGCGTCACTTAAAAGGAAACGGAAGAAGTATGTAATATCCTATCTATGCTTTTTGATAAAGTAAGAGAGAAAAATGTAGTAAAGCGGATATTACGTTGGGAAAGAAAGAATTCATATAGGCCCACTTTTGAAACAAAAAGTAGAAAAAGTATAGTAAATAATAACTTCAATGAGGGCATTATAGGAGAAACAAGCGATAAATATGTCAATAAGTCTGCGCATACAATCGACACTAGAGGAAAATATGATCACATACAATCCCGGATGAGGGCCATGATTGTCCTACGATACCATGATATATACGTCATTGGGCATGCATACACATGCTAGCATTGGAGGGACGAGTATGATGACACATGAGTGCAAATGAGGTTACATCCTAAAACCAATCGGTAATAGGAGGAGTAGCCCATCAAACTTACATGTTATTCATCCTCTCCCTCCTTCATCAATGTTGGACAAACGCACATGTGGGTTAACACGTTAACAAAAACACCCAAAATAGAATGGTGAAAGTAGGAATATATATATATATATATTTATATTGAATGAGGACTAATTAGTATTTCCCTCGTTTTTTTTTTTCAATTGACCTAGGTTTTAGCACACTTGCTAATGCAATATTTTCAACGGTAATATATCCAAATATAAATAAAAAAAAATATGAAAAGTTCATATCTTAAGATAAATCTAACAAGATCTAATGTGGTTATTTTTCTTGAGTTCAAATAACATAGCTTGTAAGAGTAACATATATGAAAAATGTCAAAGTAAAAAACTTTTCAATTTTTTGAAAAAGGAGAAAGCACATACTTCCCCGTTTCTTAATAGATGAATCATATTAACTTTTAACATTATTCGGAGCGAACTTGGACCATATTTAATTACTATTGTGTAGAGATAACTAAATTACTATTGTCATAATCTTAATTCTTGTTGGGTTAATTAATCGGATTTTTCGCCAATTGCGGCCTTTTGTAGTTACGAGTTTGTTATTTGCGGCCTATTCATTTCAAACTCTCCAATTGCGGCCTCATAAATTGAAGGTACCTTTAAGTTGCGGCCAATTTGGATTTCGGGCCAAAGATGACGTCATGGTTAACCATGGTTAAGGTCAACGGGAATTTGTGTCTCGACCCTTTTCCAAAACCCTCGACTTCTCTCTCTCTCTTCGACCTCCATTTGCTCTCTCTCCTCTCTCTCCCTCTAACCTCCATTTTGTCTCTCCTCTCTCTAGGACCACCATTTTCTCTCTCTTCTCTCTTCTCTCTTCTCTCTTCTCTCTCTCTCTCCTCTCTCCTCTCTCCTCTCTGTCTTTGGCATTTTCGAAAATAGGTGGCAATGGTTGAAAATTTTACGGGAAGCTCCACACAAGCATCTTCTACTTCGAAATCTTGGACCCATGATATGCCCTAAGTAAGTTGCCCTTTTTCTTTTCCATTTGCAATTCTTTAATGGCGTAAATAATTGTTGTTTATTCACTTTGATTCCTACAATTAGATATATTTTAATGTTTAACCTAACACAAGATATTGTTAATTAAGTTTAGGGTTGCAAAGTTTTTATTTTTAATGAATGTTAATTTGAAATTGAACGGGGATTTTGGCATTAAACCCCTCCCTCATGAAATTGGAATTGGTACATTGTATGGGGGAATTTTGAGAATAAGAACTTAATGGTTAATTGGGTTGGGGGTCATTGTTTTTGGATGGTCAAATTCTGTGGGGAGTTTCACCATTAACTATGTGAAGCAGTTGTGAGGGACAAATTAAAATTCAATGGTAGCTTTAAGATTTGATATAGAAAGTTTGGGAAGAATCTACTCACTTGGCGGGGAAGGTTTTGTGTGTTGAAAGTGACATTCTTGACTTACTTAGGACCATAGATAAGGTTTGGGTTTGTGACTTTATATGTAGTTTTTGATGATGGAAATGAGAATCCAATGTTTGTGGACCCCTCACGGCTAAAACCCATATCCCCTGTCAAATACCAACCACTGTTAACATAATAAATAGCAAAAGTAATCCTAGAGATAGCTCCCCTTCCGACCACTAAAAAACATAAAGAACTACGTCACTTAGACACGAAAAGCTACCCTTAAAGAGAAAAATTCCTAACCCTCATGCGGTTGGTAGTCCGAGAGAAGAGGAAGACTAGAGGTCGGGCGGCGAGGTTGTGATTATTGGCAAGAGTGAGTTCCTCGGAGGAGTATAATCAAAACAAAGTCCTAAGAAGCAAAATACGAAGCCAAAAAAAACCAAAGCCAAAGCCAAAACAGTCCTTGGGGAAGAGTCTAGGAAGCCAAAGGGTGCTAAGAAAAAGAAACAGAGAGAACTATTTCGATGAGGAAGATGGTGAAGGTGATGGTGAAGGTGATGATGGTGAAGGTGAGCCACAGTTGAATGAGAAACATGATGGGTATGCATCGATGTCCCGGTTCGGGAGGGGGACTTTGACAATATTGTGCGGGGAGGATCCGTTTTTGCAGTGGAGTAGGTGATGATATTTTACAAGGAGTTCATTCAAGTTTAGGTGTAAAACCAAAAACTAGGCAAGCTAGAGAGGGTGAATCGAGGAGGCAAGCAGGCGAGGGTGGATCGAGAGAGGCAAGCGATCGAGGTGAAGGCGAGAGGCAAGCTAGAAGGAGTGGAGATAGGTTAGCGTAGATCTAGAAGGTGGGTTTAGAATTGAGGATGAGCTTGAGTTTGAATCGATGATAATGGGAGTTTATGTGGATCGATGAAGAAAGAGATCCCATTTTCAACCCTAGTGTAGATTTTAGCAAGCCTATTAATCTAAAACCTGGGCTTAGGTTTGCATCGGTGAGGTTACTTAGGAAAGCATTGAGACAACATGCTATTGAGGGCCACTATGACTACTACTTCATCCATAACAACGGTGAGGTTGACTTTTGCTCTTGTGTCGACGGATGCCAATGCCCCTAGAACAGGTAAAAGATCAAAGAGGGTTGGTTGTGTTTGTGGGAAAGACGTGTGTAGGTTTAAGGTTCTTGGAAGGAGATTGAAGGGAGAGGAGACTATGTCTATTAGGAGCATTAGGCGAAGCATAATTGCACCTTTCAAAGCTGGAATAGGAAAGTAACAGCCGAGTTTTTAGGCGAGAAGTACTTGGAGAGGTGGAGAGCGAGATCTGGGTGGCATCTTGTTAAGGGATTTGGCTCGGCTATTATGCAAGATTTGGGTGTTCAATGTGGGTATCATAAAGCGTGGTATGCTAGGGCAAGGGCTAAATACATTTTGTATGGGGATGGGGGCGGATCGGTCTGAGAGTGCAGGATTATGTGTATGTCATAAGGCGGCATTGTTAGGGAAGCATGGCTATTTCTTTGCCTGAGTCCATTGAAAGACCTCCTCCAATGTTTCGGAGGATGTTTATTTGCCTCGAAGCCCATATTGGATGGATTCAAGGCTGGTTGTAGACTATTATGGTTTAGATGGGTGCCATCTCCTTTGGAGCTTACCACAGGATTTGCTTAGTTCTTTGTTGGATCCGATGGAAACAATAACATATATCCATTAGCATGGGCTATAGTGGATGTGGAGAAGACAGACACATGAACTTGGTTCATTGATTTGCTTGCCTCTTGCACTTGAGTACGGTTGATGGACATGGGTGAACTTTTATGTACGATAGGCAAAAGTAAGTGTCTTAATCCACCAACTATCATTGTTTAGTTAACCACAATATCATGATCTAACCCTATTTACTTTCCAATGCCTATTACTACGGGGTTTATTAGAAGCTTTTGCTAATGTTGTGCCAAAAGCTTTGTGAGGTATTGTTGGAGGCATATATGGTGCAATTTCAAAGAAAAAGAAAAATTTCTTTGGTCAAGCATTTATGGATGCATTATGGAGTTGTGCCACGGCAACAACAAAGGTATGACCTTATAAAAGTTAAATATTTTGTGTTTAGTCTTACCTTTGGTCTACATTATTTGTTTGTTGTGTTGACGAGTTTGAGTTTGATCTACAAATGACTTATCTAAAGGGTTGTACGAGGTTTTGCATTTAATTGGGCTAATGTCATTCCACACGAGTGTTGGGCTAGGTATGCTTTTAGTCCTATCCCTAAATCAAAAATCTTTGTTAAATAACATGTGTGAAAGCTTGATAATGTATTGAAGCCGGCTAGGGATAAAGCTATTTTAACCCACATGGAATGGATGAGGAAATATGTAATGCAAAAAGCGCACAAAGAGGGATGTAATCCATGCTATTGAGAGGGCGGAGTTCATGCCCTATGTTGCAAAGCGGTTTGAGTGGGTTTGAGAAACAAAGGAGATTTTGTTTATTAACCAAAAGTAGTGAGACCCTTTTTGAGGTGGAGAACAATGATGACATATTCATTGTTGATTTAGGGAAAAAACATGCGAGTTGTTTTAGTTGGGAACTTTCGGGTATACCATGTCATCATGCATATGCTTGCATTTTATACATGAGGCTTGACCACTGAAGACTTTGTGGCTCACTTTGGTATTCAAAAGAGATGTATGTGAAGACCTATGCCCCTTGTTGTCCCACCTATCCACGGGCCTAAGCGATGGGTGAAAACACCTTACCCTCAACCTCTCCCTCCACCTTACAAGAGAATGCACGGTAGGCCATCATTGAAGAAAAGGAAAATTAGAGAATCGGAAACTAGAAGAGGTTTGCTCGGAAGAAAGGAAAGCAAGCAATGGAGGATATGCTTGTTGAGAAAGCAGGTAGAATAAAAAGGAAGAAGAACATGTGCAACAATTGCAAGCAGCTAGGTCACAACAAAAGAAGCTGCAACAACCAAACATATGTTCCCCCTGTTGCTGATGAAGCCCCAAATACAGGGAAGCCCCAAATACAGGGAAGCCCCCCTCCACTGATCCTTGGTGTAAGCACAGAAGAGAAAAAAGAGAACAAAACAAGGTACTAACCTTCTCTCATCCTAGTCATGTGCAATATTTAGAAGGCTGTTAATTTTTGTTTTTTGTTTTTTACAAGGCTGCTAGAGCTGCTGCCAGAGATGTTGCACAAGCTTCACAGGCTACAAATTTGGACATGATGAGTTCACAAGCTTCTCAGCTAACCACAACAAGTTCTTCAAGGCCACCACATAGCCCAAGTCACATGATGTCAGAATAGATAGTCTTGTAATGCTTAAACAATGTTATGTTGCTTTTGAACAAAGTTTGTGTAACCTCTTTTATTTAGAACAACCTATTGTAATGTGCATTTCTTAGTTTGCAGAACAATCATTTTTTTGGAGTTTGGAACAACTTTGAATGCAAGTGTCATTGGTTGAACAAACACAAAATGTCATTTTATTCCCATTTCATTCATTACATTAGAAATTCACTTACTACAAACTTAGATAATGAGCATTGGAAGCTCTTACAATTCATAACACTAACAATTTCCCCCCCATTACATCTTAGGTTAAGATGAAATACCAAAACAACAATATGGGCAAAAGTGCACATATTACCCAAACCTCACATTTCAGTCCTGAACTAACCCTTGTCCTCTTCATCTTCAACATAATTTTGTCTGTGTCCTTCTTCCTTCCATGTGCAACTGATTCCTTCAGCTTCCTCTTAAGCACCTCCACTTCATTGCTTACTTGTTTCTTGTCTTCCATTAGCCCTAATATTACATCTCTCTGCCAATCTGTTGGGTCTTCCTCATCAATCCACTTAAAGTAGTTGCATCCCCTTGTGTTAGTGTCAGCATCATAGTTTGGGCATGCATAAAACCTTCTCCCCGGATTGTCCTTAGTCCAAGCTCTCGTTTTTGAAATGTACAGCCCACAATTACACCTCTTACCATCTTGACTCCAACCTCTACCCTTCTTAAACATAATTCCTGCCACATAAGTATCAAATCATGATTACAATTGCACTTAATTAGGTTTTGAAATCAAAAGCCCCAATTTTTGAGATCAACAAACCATAATTGTTTCACCCAAAAATTTTGAAACAAAAAACCCTAAAAATCCCGAATCAAAAAAAATTGGGGAAAAAACCAAAACTTTAGTTGTACTAACCTTGTCTTATGATGCGCAACACTCCAAATCAAATGAAAATGCACTGAATTAAAGGAGAGGAGAGAGAAAAACAATGTCAAATGCGTTAATCGTTGAGAGAAGAAACTGAGAAAAAAACGAGGGAAATAAACTTAAATAGAAAGGGTTGAGACAAAAATTCCCGTTGGACCTTAACCATGGTTAACCATGACTTCATCTTTGGCTTGAAATCCAAATTGGGCTGCAACTTAAAGGTACCTTCAATTTATGAGGCTTGCAATTGGAGAGTTTGAAATGAATAGGTCATGAATTAACAAACTCGCTACTACAAAAGACTGCAATTGGCTATTTTAAGACAAATCTAACAAGATCTAATGTGGTTATTTTTCTTGAGTTCAAATAACATAGCTTGTAAGAGTAACATATATGAAAAATGTCAAAGTAAAAAACTTGTCAATTTTTTGAAAAAGGAGAAAGCACATACTTCCCCCGTTTCTTAATAGATGAATCATATTAACTTTTAACATTATTCGGAACTGAACTTGGACCATATTTAATTACTATTGTGTAAAGATAACTAAATTACTATTGTCATAATCTTAATTATTGTTGGGTTAATTAATCTTAATGTGTATTTTCAAAATATTAATTTTTATAATTTTGAATAATATGTAGTCAAAAATATTAACGGTCAAAGTTGTGGATCGATAAGTGTGTCAAGTCAAAAATAGTAGGTCTTAAGACGCCTTTTCCATTTGGTTTTAGCCTCCTCTTTTTCTATTCTCTCCTAAACCCTAGCCTCCATTGTCGATTTTGAAGGGGCTTCCATCTGGATCTACCTGGTGGAAAGCCCCAAATCTTTGTTTCTTTTAAGTTTTTTTGTTTCTTAAGTTATAATAATGTCTCCCTCGAAAGAAAGGGTTATTCTCCTTCGAAAGAAAAGGTTTTTTCGACCTCCTTCGAAAGACAGGGTTTTTCGAACTCCTTCGAAAGACAAGGTTTTATTTGCGATTAATAGGGTCTCCAGTTATGCGGGCTTACGATTGATGATTATTGATCGGATTCGGATTACGAAATCAACACAAGAATTTTCTTCCCTACAAAATTATGAAGTGTCGAAGGAGGGGGAATGGACGAAGGGAGAAGAGAGGGGGTGAGGGAGGGAGAAGGGAGAGAAGAGAGGGTAGGGGCGAAGAAGGGGGGGGGGGGCGCGCCGAGGGGTGGAGGGAGGGGGTTGGGGGCTCGCTGGGGGGGGGGTGGGTGGGCTGCGGTGGTGGGGGGCGGGGGTGGGGGGTGAAGTGGGGGGCTGCGGGGGTGGGTGGGTGCTAGTGGCGGGTGGTGGTAGTGGTGGCTAGGTGGTGGTCAACGCTGGAATTGAGATGGTCAACGACGGAAAATTGTCTTGGGTTTCGTTTCGCGAAATAATTTTGATTTTGGTTTGTTTTTCGCAAAAATCTTTAAAGGTTTTTCAAAAATGAAGCTCGTAAAAGGTTTTTTCGAAATTTTCCTAAATACGAAAATAAACTACTATTTTTTTTAACTAAAGCTCAAGAGCGCCGGTTGGCGGGTGATAATAATTTAATCTAAACAAACACCAAAACTAGATAACTCCATATTGAAATATCCCACACCACATAATTATTTATTTATTTATTACAAATTAGGCCCCACATTACTTTGGCCATCTGGATGAGATGTGGACACGATATGAAAGCAGCCAGCCAAGTATTTTAGCTCCACAAACAACAGAAAAAAGAACATTTTATGGCTCTCCATTACAAACTACCCCAACTTCTTCTCTATCTGTTTGTCTCTCTTCTCTCCACTTCCACCAACTCAATTGTAAACAACAATGGGGGAAACAACTTTCTCCGAAATCTCAGAAGATGTTATACTAAAGATATTCTTTCAATTAGAAGACGACCCACGAAACTGGGCTCGTTTATCTTGCGTTTGTAGTAAATTCAAATCATTAATATCCTCAATTTGCTGCAAATCCAAGTGTATTACCTCCTTCCCTTCCATCTCATTCGATCTTCTTTCTCTCTCCTCATCCGACGGTTGGGCGTCTCTTTATAAGATTGCCGTCTGCTGCCCGGGCGTGCTCCACGCTGGAGTCCTCTTCGACAACTCCGATTTCGGGCTCCAGCGTGAGCTCGGCCCGACAGAAGATTACGTAAAACCCGAAACCCAAAATGACACAAACTCTTGTTCGTTCTCAATACTTTCGACGACGACGACGACGACAACAACAACAATCGCCCCCGAGGCTCATGAGAATAGTACTAGTACTACTCATGAGTTGTTCGGGGTTGGTCGTTGTACGATGATTTGTATTTCGATACCATGTATGACAACTCGGAGACGTCCACCCCTCTGGAAGTTACCACAGGGGTGGAGAATCTAGATTCAAGATTTGTAGTAACGAGTAGTAACAACGAGGCCAAGAGACGGAAGGTCTCGAGGCCTCAACGGTCACATTTGGCTTCAGGGGTCTGGAATTTGAGCAGGGAACAAGGTAATAAGTTGTTAGCGAGTAGATTTCGAGATGATTGTCTATACATAAGTGATTGGCCTGGTTGTGTTCACATTGAGGAGAAGAGGAATTACATGTTGTTTAGGGGGGTTTTTAAGAACTTTAAAAGAACAAGAGTTTGGAGAACTATAAACGATGGGAATCGAAGTAGAGTTGATTTAAACTGTGCGTTTTGTAACTGTAAAGAGACATGGGATTTGCACTCAGCTTTTTGTTTGAAGAGAGGATTTGGGTTCCATGATGATGGGGAGCCGGTGGTGAGAGCTTATGTGTGCGAGAATGGTCATGTTTCTGGTGCTTGGACGGATTTGCCCTTATCCACTTGAGTTTTATTTCAATCATACTATATGTAATAATGTTTTATTATTGTGTATCTTTTTGTTATGTGTTAATTATTGTTACTCTTTCAGAATGAAATAATATAATATATGGTTTTATTTGAAGAAATGTAAGCATTATTAGTATATTTTGTTGTTGTGCACATAGTTTAAAGTTTATATAATTTGATTGAGCTCATGTATACCCAGATAATATATTATAAATCGTCATCATATTTCTGGTTTGGATGTTCCTTCGCCTATGGTACCTTGGTGTTTTTAGTCTCGATCCCGTCAGTGTTTGTTTTTATATGTGTATAGGCGTGTTTTTATTCGCCTACTTGGGATGAGGCGTATTTGGCTATGTAGGCGTGTTTATTGCTCACGTGGGATAAACGCGTATTTGGATAATTCATTGTAAAGGTTGTATTGAAACGATTTTCGAAATTGAAGAAATTACCAACAAGTCTTTAAAGGAAAAGCTCATAAACGTAATTGGATATTGGAAAATGGTAGGGACGAGCTTAGGAGACTTATCCCAATGTAGATTTTAAAGTCATGGTTCAATAGATGGTCGTTGAGCCATAGATTGAGTTCGGGGATGAGGGCGTGAATAAGTTCAAGAATCAAATTCGCGTATGATGGCGCTTTACTTAATATCGGTTCATGTCATATTTATTCAAATAAATAACCACATAATACTTTTAATACAATATAAAATTAATCTATGTCAGTTCATTAAAGAAACAAAAGACTAATTATTAGTGACATGTTATTATGCAATCAAATTACTCAAATCATAATCATATTGGCCAATTATCTTATTAGGCGTTAGAACAATTCTTTAGGTCTTTGATTAGCAATAATAAGCATGTGCGATGATGAAAGCATTAAATCATATAATCATGCATATGAATATTATAATCAACATAGAAAAAAAAAAAAAAGAAGGGAGATTAGAGAAGAATATATTGTATAACGTTAATTCCTTCAAGATCTACATTATGACAAGTAAATTGTTTTTTTTAAAGTAAATTGTTAGTACAAAAGGAATTAATTTGGAATTGGCCCTCGGGAATTATACCTTTGTTGCTTAGGTCTTGTATTACGATCTTCAGGATGAGCAATCTTGAAGTTGGAATGAATTTGAATGGAGTTTAAAATTTATTTGAGTTTTTGAATGTGAGTTTGAGAGTTAGAGTCGTAGGGAAATCGTGTGAATAGGGTATGAAGGCATGAGGAAAATCGTTAGAATAAGTTAGCTATTTATAGGCAAAGGAATCCGAAAACGAAACAAAGAGCTAATAAAACCGTGCGGGTCTATAGAATAGCTCGGGTGCACGACCATGCGCGGCATGCACGGGCTGTGCATCTCTAAGATCCTTTTGACCGATTTTTGCGTCAAACGCAATGCTAATCTCACCAATTTTTTGCTCGTTTTAAGATTCTTTTGATTATTGATGAAATTTTATCCTTTGAAATCGGAAATTAGCTATGTTTAGGAATAAAAATCAGATTTTGGTAATATACTTTAAAAATTAATTACCAGGAATAATTAATATTAAAATATTAAAAATACAATTAATTATCAAGAATAATTATTTGGGCCTTTAAAAATTGGGCCTTGCTTTAATAAATAGACTTTATATTTCCGAAATGCTTTTCGGCTTAGCTTGTTGGATTGCTTTCGCCTTTGGACCTGGATCGAATTTGGACGATGGTATGTGTAACACCCCATAATTTTGCTCCTAGTTGTTCGCAAAAATTTTCCCTAAAACTATTATTTTCTTTAAATTAATGATTACGATTTTTATAAATTAATGGGAGCCGAAATATTTTTATTATTTCATGTGTTTATTGTGTGAATTATATTTATGTTTATAATATAATTTGTTAATATTTTTTTTCATTATTAATTATTTTTGAGTTTAGGCGTGATTTAGGAATTTATCGATTTATCGCGTAACAGACCTTTTGTCACTCGGGTTGTTGATGAAATGGGCCGAAAATTTGTGTGGGCTTGGGCAATAGGACAGCCGGCCATATGGTGGAGAATGGAAGATATTTTTTCCTTTGAGTTGTTGTCTCTTCACATTTCTTTAACTCCCATAACCTCCATCATAAATCATCATTTAAACCCCCCCTTAAATCATCCTTGTAATCACCAAAATTCTGATTAAATTCCGAAAAATATTGCTGTCATTCTTCTTCATTTTATTCGGCCATTTCAAGTCTCTCTCTAAATTTTCTACTTCTCTTTCTTTGTCATCAAATTGTTCTGAATATTTTCTACTTGCCTAATTATCGTTCGTGGTGCTTTGGGGTTTGAAGAGGACTTGGATTACACGCATAGCACGGGAATATCTCAGTAGAATCAGCTCTCCTCCGATGTTCTAGGTAACTAGTAGTTATCTTAGAACGCTAGAGATTAGAGTAATTTCGGTACTAGTAGATTAATTCGTTAGGAAAATTATTTAAATATATTTTTACATGAAATTATTGAAGAAAAATTATGTGAATGTTCATTATGTGTGCCGTGAGTATATTATGTGTACTGAGATAATTTTTATTTGAGTTTTCCTATTTAAATAATTAAATCGGTTATTTGTGTGTTTATGGATTAATTATTAAATAATTAGTGCATGAGTTTTATAATTACCGAAATTATTTTTATTGAAGCATGTTATGTGTGTAATATGTTTTTAATGTCTTAAAATAATTTTTGCTTAATTTTTTCGTGTTTAATTAATTAAATTCTCTATTTTTGCATTGTTGTGGTTGTTGGTAAATAATTTGTGATTATTATGAATTATGGCCAAAAAATATATTTCTTTGCATAATCAGTTGAATCGTTGGTTTATGAATGTTGTGTGAATATTTAATAATTTTTGTGCATTTATTTCTAATTTTACGTATTTTATTTGCTTAATTGAGTAATCTGGAAATTACTGTTAAAAATTACTTTTGAGGTCCGAAAATTTGAAATAAAATTTTCATTGTGACAGCAGGGCTATAAAGGTGTTATGTTGATTTTTGTGAGAATTTAGGATTTGGTTTTAATTGTTAAACAATCTTTATTTGTTTATTTGCTAAATGATTAAGTTTAATCATTTAATTATTATGAGAATAATAATCTGGTTAAAATGAGTTTTCTGCATTCTTTTGATGCCTGATGGTTTATGTTGTTGTGGTCATGATTAATGTCATTATTTTTATGTTTGGGCTGTGTAACAAATGATTAATTATATACGTTTAATTGAGTTAATGAGTTTTCGGTTAATTTAGTGTTGTTCATTCAGTGGCGTCAGACACACCGAGATGCATAAGACTCAAGGGGGTCTATGCGTTAGACGCACGAGATGGCGCGGAGCGCAAGCTCCAGACCGAGCGCACGGTGTTACGGGTTATTGCTTTGGTTGTGCGTATTGTGTGGTATGATCATTGTATGTACTTGAACGTATGCTTTACATGTATAATTGGTGATGACTATCATATTTGGAATTAATTTTGTTTGACGTTACTTAGTATTGTATAACTCTTCATATATCATTACTTGTGCTTAAAATGTGTACAAAAGTATTTGTTGTTTTAAGTGATCATTGTAAAGCTTGTGAGTGTATTTCGTTGAGGAATTTTGAAGAGATAAAGATATCTATTTATGATTTGTGGGTATAAGGCCGTGTGGCATCCCTTTTGATGAATATTATTGAGATGGATAATATTTTATGATATTTATGATTTTAATTGAGAAAAGAACATCCGGTGGGATAGACGTAGTTCCCAGTGAAGAACATGCCAACCACCTAGGTTAATTGTTGTCGTTCGAGAGGACAGGGAGTCACTAGTGGAAAAAAGCCTAAGGGCTGCGGTCAAAAGTGGCCTAAGGGCTGCGTTTTTTGACCACAGCAATTAGAGTAGCAGCCCTTAATATATATGAAGGGCTGCGGTTATGAACCCTGACCCTTCCATATTTAAGGGTCAGCGGTCGTAAGAAAACCGCGACCCTTGGCCACATAAGGGCGCGGTTAATTGAGAAAACCGCGGCCCTTGATTAATTAAGGGCTGCGGTTTTCTCAATTAACCGCAGCCCTTATGTGGCCAAGGGTGCGTTTTATCTATTAACCATCGACCCTTTTGTAATTTTTTTTTTTTTTTTAAATTCAGCTATATAATATTATGATACGCTACGCTTGTTCCCTGTTTCCTTGCTGCTTTGCTTATATATATATAGAGTTCCCAATTATATATGTAATAATTATATATATATATAATAATAATGTTAAAGAGTACATATTAAGGCAAATATTAATTCTAATACAAAAAGCTACATTAACGCAACAACCGAATAGCTTGCCAACTTGTTTCGAACTTCTAGCTAGTTCTTGCAAAATCCTAACCAATGTATCATAGACAATCTTCACAAATGTAGGTTGCCAACTTGTTTCGAACTTCATCCAATTCTTCAATTGTGAATTCATCCAACCTTGGTGCGTCGTTATCCATGTAAACCTTGCAATAATATGAATATAATAAATTAATAAGATCAAGTCAAACATTTACAATATATAATAACAACTAACTCTTGCAATTAATTAGCTAATTAAACAACCAATTTTTGAGTTGATTTTGTCGATTTTTGTGAATTTGAGCTATATTCACTTCCCAAAACTACCTACATGTTATATATAGGAGCAAAACTAACACACACCACTTACTTTATGCATAGTTGAAGTGTTAATGTCATATTTTGGTGCAAAAGATTAGAAGATCAATTTTTAGGTTCGTTTCGGGGTCGTTTTTGTGAATTGGAGCTATTTCACTTCCCAAAACTACCTACATGTTACATATAGGAGCAAAACTAACACACACCACTTACTTTATGCATAGTTGAAGTGTTAATGTCATATTTAGGTGCAAAAGATTAGAAGTTCAATTTTTAGGTTCGTTTCGGGGTCGTTTTTTGCGACTTTGAGCTATATTCACTTCCCAAAACTACCTACATGTTATATATATGAGCAAAACTAACACACACCACTTACTTTATGCATAGTTGAAGTGTTAATGTCATATTTTGGTGCAAAAGATTAGAAGATCAATTTTTAGGTTCTTTTCGGGGTCGTTTTTTTGTGAATTGGAGCTATTTCACTTCCCAAAACTACCTACATGTTACATATAGGAGCAAAACTAACACACACCACTTACTTTATGCATAGTTGAAGTGTTAATGTCATATTTTGGTGCAAAAGATTAGAAGTTCAATTTTTAGGTTCGTTTCGGGGTCGTTTTTTGTGAATTTGAGCTATTTCACTTCCCAAAACTACCTACATGTTACATATAGGAGCAAAACTAACACACACCACTTACTTTATGTATAGTTGAAGTATATAAGTCATATTTAGGTGCAAAAGATTAGAAGTTTAATTTTTAGGTTCGTTTCGGGGTCGCTTTTTGTGAATTTGAGCTATTTCACTTCCCAAAACTATAAATCATGTTACATATAGGAGCAAAACTAACACACACCACTTACTTTATGCATAGTTGAAGTGTTAATGTCATATTTTGGTGCAAAAGATTAGAAGTTCAATTTTTAGGTTCGTTTCGGGGTCGATATGATTATAGTTAATTTATGCTACAATTTCCAAAATAAACTAATTCTTATCTATCAATTTAATCTAAATTAAATAAACTAATTAGTTACATACCTTTTGAAGATAATCGATGTCAGTACAACGGTTGACTATATCAAACATGTACCGCAGTACGTAATAGCCACAATCAACCCCATTCTTTTGTTGCGGACACTGAAATTCACCAAATTTAAACATCCAAAAACATTCATGTTAAATTTAAAGTATATGAAAATAAATGGTTATATTAGGTTATATTATCATGTTTCACAAGAAATTGGAGCCCAGTGACTCAAAGTATTCGAAAATGACATGAAATGGCCGAAATAGGCCTAAAATGATATTTACGTTCCCGAAATCCGACCAATAACAAAGTAGAACCTATAAATCTACTTAATAGCAATATTTTAGGTTATATTATCATGTTTCACAAGAAATTGGAGCCAAGTGACTCAAACTATTCGAAAATGACATGAAATGACCGAAATAGGACTAAAATGATATGTACTTACAATTGCATTGGCTATCTTTTCTGTAACGGGATCAGGTAACACTCTGTTTCCCTTTGCATCAACCCCATGCATCGAACACCACCAATCAAGGACCTCTTGCGGTTGACGAGCCGGTGTAACGATGTGGTTGTAGAGGTAGTTGTCGTTGTCGAATCTGTGTGGGGTAATGGGAAAACATCCACTTTTTTCTCGCCTCATCGTAGGAATGGGCACCCCGAATGATGATAATATTTCCTTGCTTTTGCACTCGTGCTTTTTTTCTCACGTCTTGCTCGAAAAAACACATAATTACAAACAAAAGATTAGGTGTTATATAAAATCATACTCGAGCTAATTAAGTGTGGTAAATATAATTAAAATCCTTTGCTTACAACGACTTAGGGGTAGTATTTTTGGCAACAAATGCTTCCCACTCTTCGGAGTTTGATATTTCTCCATATTTGATATGGTAATGTGGTGGGTTCCTCTGAATTTTCCAATGCGGCCTCAGCTTCGATTTGCTTTTCTCCCCCATAAATTTTCTTCTTCTTTGTACCCGTTCTTTTCCTCAGCTTAGTAATCCAACCGGACACTAACTTAGCCTTGAAATCTCGAAATCTCTGAGCAAGCGCGGATAAAAATAGATTCTTCTTGGCTTCATCATCTTCGATATTGAAGAGATTCTACAAAAAAACCGAACAAAAATATTAGTTTCCACATTTGTTGTAATAGATAAAATTCTATCATTAGTACTACATACACATACATTTTTTAAAATAAGAAACTAATTGGTAGTATGAAACTTACCATAGTGTCATTCCATAGTAATTTCTTCATCCCCTCGGGCACCTCTTGCCATGAATGCAAAATGGAGAGCCTCCGGACACAAAGGCCAATATGTTTGGCATACTTAGAACGCCACACACCACAAGGTTGACCCAAGTTATCGTACTCTAAAGTCATATGCAAGTGAGTAGCACTTATTGACTTTGTAGGTCCTCTTCCCTTTCTCTTTTTCATCACTTTCGATTTTCTTTGTTGTTGATTTGTTTGTAACTCCCGTTGTTGACCTTCTTTCCTACAAACTTGTTGTGCTTTCACAATTGTACCACTTTTTGGATGAAGTTCTTGAAGATCTCGATCTTCGAGATCACCTTTATCCGGGTCCTTCCTCACATCATAAGATTCATCCTCGGTTGTGTGTTCACTAGTCGTCATCTCATCCATATGTAGTAATTATCCCCGCAATTATAAACACATAGAAATTAATATAAAGGTACAAGTTAAAAAAAATAACAAATTGATTAAGGACCAACAATAATGGAACATCGGAAATCGTGGGCCACTAGAGGCGAGTGGCGCGGGGCAGGGGCGGGGGCGGCTGGCCGGCGCTTTGTGCTTCTTTGGGGAAGTGGGGGGGGCTGTGTAGGGGGGAAGTGCGGGTGCGGTGTGTGGGGGGGTGGGGGTTACTTGAATAATGGAAATAAACGAAAAACATATCAAATTAGCAAAATACGCCTAAAATGTTCTTTATTTTCCCGAAATCCGACCAACAACAAAGTAGCACCTATAAATCTACTTAATAGCAATATTTTAGGTTATATTATCATGTTTCACAAGAAATTGGAGCCAGTGACTAAAACAATTCGAAAATGACATGAAATGGCCGAAATAGGCCTAAAATGATATTTACGTTCCCGAAATCCGACCCATAACAAAGTAGAACCTATAAATCTACTTAATAGCAATATTTTAGGTTATATTATCATGTTTCACAAGAAATTGGAGCCCAGTGACTCAAAGTATTCGAAAATGACATGAAATGGCCGAAATAGGCCTAAAATGATATTTACGTTCCCGAAATCCGACCAATAACAAAGTAGAACCTATAAATCTACTTAATAGCAACATTTTAGGTTATAAGATCATATTTCACAACAAATTGGATTACCATGACTCGAAATACACGAAAATGACATGAAATGGCCGAAATAGGCTTAAAATGACGTTTACTTTCCCGAAATCCAACCATGAACAAAGTAGCACCTATAAACCTACTTCGTAGTCGTATTTTATGCAATATTATTACATTCAACAAGAAATTGGAGTCACATGACTCGAAATAAACGAAAATGACATGAAACGGACGAAATAGGCCTAAAATGACCCTTACTTTCCCAAAATCCAACCAACAACAAAGTAGCACCTATAAACCTACTTAGTAGTCGTATTTTATGCAATATTATCACATTCAACAAGAAATTGGAGTCACATGACTCGAAATACACGAAAATGACATGAAACGGCAGAAATAGGCTTAAAATGACGTTTACTTTCCCGAAATCCAACCATGAACAAAGTAGCACCTATAAATCTACTTAGTAGTCGTATTTTATGCAATATTATCACATTCAACAAGAAATTGGAGTCACATGACTCGAAATACACGAAAATGACATGAAACGGCCGAAATAACCTTAAAATGATGTTTACTTTCCCGAAATCCAACCAACAACAAAATAGCACCTATAAATCTACGTAATAGTCGTATTTTTGGCTATATTATCATATTCAACAAGAAAATTGAGTCACATGACTCGAAATATATGAAAATGACATGAAATGGACGAAATAGAGATAAACACGAGTATATGTCTCATGATTTGTTGACCTTCCGCCGTTTCTTAGGAGTTTCAACATGTATCCCTTCCGTGTGATCAACACGCATATAGTTCTCGAGACATATTTACATCATCTTCCACGCTATTTTCGGGATAGGTAAAAGTTGGGATGTCCTCAAATGCATCATACTCTTCCTCATCCTCGACATCACCGATGCCCGAATACTCCTTTTGCCGGGTACAACAATTGACCACTTATTATCGGCGGGATCGGTTACATAGAATACTTGTTTAGCTTGTGATGCAAGTACAAATGGCTCTTCGGGTCTCACGTAGACGACCCATGTCCACAAGAGTGAATCCGCAAGGATCATCTTTTTTTACGCAACGTCGATTATCATCGGCCCAATTGCAACAAAAGAGACAAATATGAAAAGGCGAGTAGTCAAGCTCCCATATTTCTTGAATTCGCCCATAATAGTTGGTGGCGGCAAGAACGGGAGACTTATCTTTCGAGCTTGCGTATTGTGTAGATGACGCCACAAGTGAAACACCACTATTACGTCACGATGTCGACTTAAGATCTTGACGTTCGATCCAAAACGTATACCCGTTAATATCATAACCCTCATAAGAGTGTCACAGATTCACGAGGACCAAATGCTAACCACTTGACTTGTTTGAAACATTTTCATTTAAATCATCCTCTACTCGATGATGAAACCAATCAATGAACGTCTTATTATGCATTTGCGTGAATGCCCTTATTCCTTTTCCGGGGGTTGCTAACACGTAATTCCTCCATATGCTCATTTAAATAAGGATGGACGAGTTGCCACGTGATGCAACACAAATAAGTGAGCTTGTGTACGCTTGTCGACGAGAGGTGAGATCAATTTTGAGCCAATCGTACCCTTGCCCTCGGAGTGCGCCCTCGTGTCGAGATATCGGAACGCCCGATAGGATCGACACCGGCAACATACTCTGCCACAAAATTACCGACCTCTTCGGCCACAATCCCTTGAATAATGCTACCTTACCGTTTGTGCAAGATTTCGAACTTTATCCTTCAAAGTACCCATATATCTCTCAAAAGGATAGCACCACCTCAAAAACACTTTGGACCACACGGCTTAATTTCTCGAACTAGATGGACAATGAGATGGACCATAATGTCGAAAGAATGCGGGGGAAAAAACATCTCAAATTTGCATAGAGTTTCAACTACTCCGGCTGCAAAGAATCGAGGGTCGACGGTTCTAGGACTTTCTTTGCATATTGTATGGAAAAATGAACAAAGTTCGGTAATGGTGTGCCTCGCATGCTTCGGAAGTATCCCACAATTGCAATCGGTAAGAATACTTGCATCATGACATGACAATCGTGAGATTTCATACTCGATAACTTCAACTCACCATTTAAGGTAACAAATCGCTTCATATTCGATGAGTACCCAGTTGGAACCTTAATACCATACAATGACTCGCAAAAAAATCCGTTTCTCGGCTTTCGACGAGCGTGTAGCAAGGCGGGGGCAAATAATTCTTCTCCGAATCATCCACCTTTTTTCTTTTCCCAATTTCCTCATCAAGCCCTTCCTCCACTACTTTCTTTTTCCTTCCCGCCCTTTTTTGAGCCCACAACTCCGGTCGAAGCTTATTTTTTTCCAAGTGAAGGCGTGACGCTTTAACATCCTTTGTCTTACCCGGAATATTCATAAGTGTCGCAAGAATTGCATCACAAACATTCTTCTCAATGTGCATGACATCGAAACAATGTCGACTTTTAAATCTTCCCAATATGGGAGTTTCCAAAAAATAGACTCCTTTTTCCATAATCCCGTAGTTCCATCAACGTCATTCGCGGGTTTACCATAGATCGTTTCAATGCCCTTAACCCGATTATAAACTTCGATGCCGGTTAATGGTCTACGAGCAACTTCCTCTTCAACCGGGTCCCATCGAAGGCCTTTTTCTTAAATCGATAGGGATGGTCGCGTCTAAGGAGCCTTCGTGTGCGCATATAGACATGTTTGCGGCCCTTAATGTGTGTAGACTTCATGTCATCTATACAAATCGGGCACGGTTTTTTTTCCTTTGGTCTTATACCCGGGATAAGTTCCCATAAGGCTGGAAAGTCGTTCATTGTACGGGAAAAGCATGGCACGCCGAGTGAACATCTCATTAGCATACGCATCAAATACCGAGCACTCCTTCGTTCCACATCTTACGTAAATCTTGAATAAGTGGTTGAAGGTATACATCTATGTCATTTCCAGGTTGTTTCGGCCCCGATATGAGAAGCGACAACATGATGTACTTGCGTTTCATGCCCGACCAAGGAGGCAAGTTATAAATCACTAAAACTACGGCCATGTACTATGCTTTGAGAACTAAGATTGCCAAAGGGATTCATGCCATCCGTACATAATCCAAGCCTCGAAATTCCTATCCTCGTTACCAAACGGCTTATGCACCCTATTGATACTTTTCCACTCGGGGGAATCGGCCTAGGATGCTTCAAGAAACCGTCTTTCTTCCTACGATCCGCATGCCACCGCATATTCTTCGCATCTTTTTTTATTGAGAACATGCGCTTAAATCTAGGTATTATGGGAAGATACCACAACACCTTAGTTGGTGGTCCTTCACTACCCCCAGCCCCTTCACGCTTGTATCTTGATAATCCACAACGTGGACACTCATCTAAATGCTCATACTCATTACGATAAAGCACACAATCGTTTGGACAAGCATGTATCCTCCGGTACTCTAAACCGAAAGGACACATGAGTTTCTTAGCATAATAGTTCGACTTTGGCGAGATCATTTCCATCGGGGAGCATATCGGCTAAAACTTCCAACAACGACGTGAAACCGCAATCCGTCCAACTTGCTTTCGACTTAATATTGAAGAGTGTTATCACGACGGAAAGTTTGGTGTACTTCGTACAACCTGGATACAATGGCCTTTCGGCGGCCTCGGACATAGACTCAAACATACGAGGTCGTTTGCAAGGCGATCTTCAACCTCTTGTATCATCTCGTCTACCCGATCTCTATCATCATCCCCATATTCATCATCACCATACTCACCATCCTCGAAATCATCACCTAATTTATCCTTCTCCTCTTCACATACATCGTTCATTATCCTACGACTTCTTGCATATCTCCCCTCCTCACCATGCCAAACCCATACGTGGTATTGAGGCCTAAACCCACGACGAAAGACATGCTCCCTAAGCAAATGAATACTACTAACCTTGCTCACATTTCCACAATCTAAATAAGGACAATAAAAGTCGGTCGCTCCGGAAGATGCTTGATATTCTAATGCGGATTTACAAAATTCGAGACCCCATTCACAAACTCAATCGATTCACGGCTACCATACATCCAAGTACGATCCATCTCATTCATGAAAACCTCTAATTAAACACAACCAATTATAAGTATCAATCATTTAAGCACATTCACATGCAAGACAATCACATATTGAAAACACGCACATACAAATGGAGGCTAAGAGAGTCACATGTGCAAATGTATGCATGCATCCGAAGGTCCTTATCACTCCAACCTAACCCATCTTTGGACGTTTAATCTCACTAGTGAATATATGCCAACTCTTGATTCTAAGGAAAATCCGGCGGCATTTCCCTACGGTTCTCCAAGTACCCAATGTAGATAATTGATTATCTACATATGTACACAGAGAACAATGTAGAGAAACGACAAGCCAAGACTTTCCTTAGAATTGAAAAGAAGACATACATTCACCACCTAAGTGAGATCAAGCGTCCAAGGACGATCCCAAACAGGGGGACTATTCAAGACTTACTCCTAGTGAGTAAGTCTTGAGCGGGTATCTAGGCATATGATTGATGATATGATGATTCATATAACTTATACATTTCATAGCTTAATTAAATTGTTTTCATCCAATCTCATATCAAGAAATATACATACACATATATAGATTGAATCTACATATACCCAATAAATGAAGATATATAATGAATTGTCTTTATCATAAATACATACCAATAACAACTAATATGGAGATCGATCTCTATATATACTCTGCACTATCTCCTAGTTGATTTGCCGCTTCCAATATGCTAATATCTAGGACACATAAAACCGAAAAATTGTTAGCATATAGTAAATGCAAAAATTATAAGAAATACATTCATATATATAAATTATCATATCTTAACCACATTGAAACACATTACAACTAACTTTTCTCATTTAAACTATTAACAAATTATAAATGAAATTTGTTTGCATTAAACTAAGTTAATAGCTAATGTAGCTAATCAAATAATTCAATTAACATATTTTCGGGTTCGAAGCACGACCCTTTTGTATAACTTTTACGCAATTTCGGTCCCACTCAAATGCAACCTTTAATTTCTCTCCCAAACGAATATATAAACATATTAGAAAATAAAAATCAAAATAATTAAAAAGGCAACCTTGAATTTCTTGAACAAATGCGTGAGAGAGGGTGGGCGGCGCGCAGGTGGGTGGCGCGCAGGTGGGTGGCGCGCAGGTGGGTGGCGCCCAGGTGCGGTGGGTGACGCGCACCGGTGGCGGGGCGCTCGGGTGGCGGGTGCGCAATCCGGTGGCGTGGGTCGCGTGGTGCACCGGGATGGCGCGTAGAAGGCTGCGTGGCGCGCACGGGGACGGTGGGCCGGAGCTCGGGGGGTGGTTGAATTCGAAAGCTAGGGCTCGGGGGTGGTTCAATTCGCAAGGGTTGGGCTCTAGGGGTGGTTCGTCTTGCTGTGCGTGGTGAGATAAATTTTCGCGAGTGATAAATTGGGTGGAGCGAGGGAATTAAATGAGAGCGAAAACAAAGGGGCTGCGGTTGTATGGAAAACCGCACCCCTTCCATTAAGGGCTGCGGTCGGGCCAAAACCGCGACCCCTTTATTGCACGAAGGGCTGCGGTTTTGGGCTGACCGCGACCCTTAATGGAAGGGGTCGCGGTTTTCCATACAACATGACCCCTTTTACAACGGCAAATGGCTTTTTTTCCTCTAGTGAGTGCTGCGTGTACTACCATGCATCGGGAGTTTGTCCATTCTTATACACAGGCAGCGGGGAACGTAAGCCCATAGGCTGAAATTCACAGATGCCAGATGAGATTATTTGGGATTGGATTGGAACCGAGCACATCAACCAACACTGAAGGAAAAATATGGCATACTAGTAGTTAAGTATAGTAAGGAACCAATTATTCCTCTATACTTAGTTTGATCCAATCTTTTCCCATTTGAATCCTCATCAAGTCTAATAGCAGTTCCCATTGGTGTATGATGTACTTTTTCCGACTCTAATGGATATTTCTTGAGAAGTTCCTTTATGTATTTCTGTTGGTGAACCATGATTCCTTTCTCAGTTTGCTTTATTTGCAATCCCAAAAAGAAATTTAGTTCCCCCATCATACACATTTCGAATTCACTACTCATCAAGTAAACAAACTCCTTGTATAAAACTTCATTAGTTGCACCAAATAAAATATCATTAACATATATTTGCACAACAAAGAAGTCAGTTCCTCTTGATTTTAAAAATAGAGTTTTATCTACTTTTCCTCATTTAAAATCATTTTGCAAAACGATTTTCTTTTATCTTTTAACTCCGAAAATATGATTTTACGGGATAAAATCCGATTTTAATTATAAAAATATCTTTGAAAATATTTATTTTATTTACATAAAATAATTAATTGGGCTTTTTCAAAGAATTAGGCTCAAAATACTATCAATTATCATGAATAATTAAGTGGGCTTTAAAATACGATTTTGGATCATTAAAATACGCTTTAACACTTTTAAAATAGTTTTGGCTCTTTGGACTGCTCTGCCCTTCGGCGGGACCAATTATGACTGCGGTATGTTTCATCATTGGGCCCTTTAACATGATTATGTGTCTACAGAAGCCCCCACTTTGACTGAGGTTCAGGAAACCGATAGTCAAAGTACACAGTGTCGTGACGGAGAACAATGCTAAATGCTCTACAGTTTAGAATAGATCTATATACGTCGGTCTTTGCAAAACAAAGTTAGTATGCAGGACAATAACTATAAGTAATCTGATTACCTGCAGGAGAAGATGTTAGCAGATAGGTGCAAACAACTCACATAAAGCACATAATGATGCAAAAATGCAAACTTAGACTCTTTAAGGATGCATGTGACGCTATACAAGCTAAGGATTAAGGTTATGCAAAGCTAAGGAAGATGACACGTCATTCAAGGTCAGTGTTATGCAAGACTAGGATGTATGAAATGCAATGCAAGGTCAGAGTTTTGCAAGGCTAGGAGATCTGGATATGTAGAATGATAGAATGATCAGATATAGATAGAATGATTCTCAAAAACTATTTTTAGTAAATAATCGGGGTCCGTAAACGAGGTCCGCATATTACAACTTTTCGGAAGTTTGATTTGATTTGGAGGAACCACCACATATATAGGAAACCCCCACTTTGGGTAAGCTTGTGTTGAATTAGGCTTAAGCCTTGATTGAAATATAGTTGATCTGTCTTGAATCGTTCAAAGTTCTTCATTGAGGATTCTTCTTTGAGGAGTTGACACAGGCAAAGTCAAATATCGCCATAAATCATGCAATTTTCGGAGAGTACTTCAGGGAAAAAGAGAACTTGGATTGAAAAATAAAAAGTTTAAATTTGTGACTCATATAGATGTAGGTAGGATCTAGAAAGAGTATGCTCCTAAATTCTAGAAAGTCAAATCATTAGACCTTGATGAATTTTATTTTATTGAAGCGGTCGGACCTCGAGATGAGGATTCCTACGTATCCTTGCGGAATCAAACCATTCGTAGTTCTGAATCAATTTTTTTTTGTTGTGCCCTAACTTTTGCCTAGGCCGCCCTTTCGGGTCTTCAACCTAGCGGGCTTGGACATACCTTAGAGAAGGAGTTGTGGTTGATGAAAGGTTGAAAGGTTGAGGTTTTAAGGCTTTGATGAAGGTTCAATTGGATGGGCTAAGGTAGGATCATGGATTTGGATTGTATGGGTTAAGTTTTTGATGGATTCAAGGATTTAAATAAAGGGGTAGAACTTGTGTGCAAGCCCCCTAGCTTGAATTTTTATTTCTTTGCCTTTGGCTTTTTTCTTTTTTACAATTTTTTTCTTTTTGTCCCGTGCGTTTCCTTTTGCTTTTGCTTTTTTTTTCACACTTTGATCTTTATTCGCTTTTTTTTTTCTTTTTTTCCTGGCATTGATTTTTTTCTTATGTAGTGAGGCTTGAACACAAGTTTATATGGTTTAGGGTATTGGAAGGCTTTGAAGGTTATTTGTGGAGCTTTGATTTTCAAAGGTTATAAGGGTCATGAAGGATGATGGTTTAAGGGATTTTTTGATTTTGGGTTGCATGGAGATACCTTATGGACGATGGCTTTTTGGAATGATGGAGGGAAGAGGGATATAACTGTTAATCCAAAGTATGTCCATTATTATTTTTTTATTTTTTATTTTTCAGATTTATATTTTTCAGATTTTTTTTTCTTTAATTAGTCAAGATCATTAGGTGATTTAAGTTTCATCATTGAATTAAAAGCATAAAAAAAATAATGGAAGGCCAATGAAAATGAAAAGAAAATGCAATTATTTTATTGATTAGAAATAAAATGGAACAAGGCTTATAAATATTAAAGTCCTAAAGGACATAAACTCGACAAGAAAGGAAATGAAGCAGCTAGGGTAGGGACTCTCCGGCTCGGCCCTAGAAAACTAGCGTTAAATGACTATGCCCTGGCATTATTTAAGCACTGCCCAAGGGGCTGCTATTGTTACTGACTTTTGCTGCAGGCGGAATTTGTAGTCTACCATCTTCAACCATGTCCTGTAGAGCATTCTTTAAGGCCCAACACACAGATGTTGGATGTCCATTCCCCTGGTGATATTTGCAGTAAGCATTAGGGTTCCACTTCTTGGACCTATTATCAGGTGCAGGGTGTGGAGTAGGACCAATAGGGTAAATTGCTCCTCTTTGATTGAGCCTATTGAAAGCTTCTTCTAAAGTCATGCCCAGGGGAGTGAAGGTTCTTTGAGGCTTTTTATAACCTCTCTTTTCAGTAGTTAGGGCATTGACATCATTGCTTTTGGAGCTAGAAGGGTTATTGTTACTCTTCTTGAAAGAGTTGTTGTTATTGGAACCCTTATTCTTCGAGGCTTGTACCTCCTCTTCAATCAGCATGCCTACCTTGTAGAGTTTCGTGAAAGACTCTATAGGTTGGAACTTGATGTGATCTCCATATTTGGGCTACAAGTTACGGATCACTAGTCGGACTTGGTCCTCTTCAGATGGCCTGTTAGTCGTTTGTGCGGCCTTTTCCCTCCATCTGTTAAGGAAGGTGATGAAATCTTCGTTGGAGTTTTGTTTAGTTAACTCCAACTCACGGAGACCAATGGGAAGCTGAGTATTATATATGTATTGTTTACAGAACTCTTCTTTGATGTAGTCTTAATCATTCAACTTGATCTGGTTCAGTGATCTGAACTACTTAGATGGATGTGCATCCAAGGTCAAGGGAAAGACATAAGCGAACATGTCCTTGCTCATTCCTTTGAAATCCACAGAAATGGAGAAATCTCTCAAATGATCATCTGGGTCTTCGACCCCCTTGAATTTTGGGAGGTCACCCAATGCAACCTTTTTAGGAAGCTTTTCCCTCATTTCAGGATCAATGATGTCATGGCCATGAGCATGACTCTCGAGTGTAGGAATTGACTGGATCAATTCCTCGAGTTTTTCGAACCTCAAATATGTCTCGGACTTGATAGGAGGTGGTGGTGGTGGAGTGTTATCATGCTCTTCATCCTCAGTTATCAGCTTTTCTCTCAGCGCCTTGATCTCATTGTCTTATCCCTCAAGACGAGAGTTCAACAGTTGGCTCCCATCTCGAATGATGATTCAAATGATTCAAAAGTTTCGGAAGACTCGTCTGGAAAGGTGAGAACTCGTTTGACGAGTCTGGGAGTAGGCTGACCTTGTATCATCTCTGTCGGACGTTCCCATTGTTAAGGTTTTATTAAATACGTTATTGAAGTCGTCAACAAGTCTTTAAAGGAAGAATCATAAACCTGATTGTATGTTGGGAAATCATAGGGACAAATTAGGGACTTATGCAATGTAGATATCCCCGTCCTGACTCCATATATGGTCAAAGAACCATAGATTGAGTTCGACGGTGGTACGAAAATGGTCATAATGAACCACGTTCGCTCATTGCTGGCCTCTACTAAATATCGATTCATTACAAAGTTTATGGAAAAGAATAACCAAATAATATTTTAATGCACCGTAAAAATAATTTAGTCTAGGTTGGTTCAGGAAACACATAAAAGACTATTTTTAGTGATATGTTATTATGCAATCAAATTACAGGGAACCTAATAGGTTGTCCAAATTATCTGATTAATATTAGAACAATTCTTTAGTTCTTGATTAGAAAAAATAGCATGTGGTGATAAAAAGGTATTCACAACAATCAGGCAAGCATATAATAATATATAAAAATAAATAAAAAGAGAGAAAGATATTATAATATACAAGAACAAATTTTATCTTAAAGATATACATCATGAAATAAATTGTTAGTAACTTCAATATAAAAAACCATTATTCAAGGACCCTCAGGATTATACCATGGCTTAGGTCTGAGAGATTGACAACCTTTGGGACGAGCAATCGTGAAGCCTGAATATCTGAACTTGTATGTATGAAAGTATTTGTTTATATATGTTTGTAGATATGAAAAGTATGAGTTTTGTAGAGAGGTTTCGTAGTGTTCGAAGTGTTAAGTGTGTGGAAAAAATCGTTTTCGATTCGGGAAAATCGAAGCCTTTATAGGAAAATCGAAATTGTGCTTCACGCGCTAGCTGCGCCACGCGCAAGTAGCTGTGTGACGCACAGTCACACGTGTCAGGCGCACGTTGGCGCGCCTGACGCGGCATGACTAATAAACAGCGTACACGTGGTACGCGTTTTTTAAAAAGATAGAAAAGACGGGTTGCGTGTCTCACAGAGTGTGCGCTAGGCGCAGGACTCTGGGTGACACACATATCTACGTGTTATGCTTCTACGCTTGGCGCAAGGCTTTGCGCAGGCAGGTGCGCTAAGCGCACCGCCTTGTTTTTGACACGTTTAGACAAGTTTTTTTTTTATAAAACGCGTTTTAACGATTTTCTTTTATCTTTTAACTCCGAAAATCAGATTTTACGGGTTAAAATCTAATTTTAATTATTTTATTGACGTAAAACAATTAATTATTATTAAACAATTAATTGGACTTTTTCAAAGAATTGGGCTCAAAATACAATTAATTATCATGAATATTTAAGTGGGCTTTAAAATACGATTTTGGATCATTAAAATACACTTTAACACTTTTAAAATAGTTTTGGCTCTTCGTACTGCTCTGCCCTTGGGTCGGACCAATTAAGACCGCGATATGTTTCATCATTGGGCCCTTAAATGGGGAGACACGATTATGTGTCTGCATTCTCGATGACTTTTTTGCCAATGGATCATTAAGAGTAAAGTCTCTCTATTGGATCAATAAGAGCACTATAGCTAATAAGAGCCAAAACAACAGCACTAACCCCCTATTAGATCAACAAGAGTTAAAGTCTCTCAATTACTGAATAGAAGCATTTTTGTTTTTTCGCTAATGAACCCTTTAATGAGTTGTTTAACCATCCTTCAGGTCTACAACAAAAAATTTACAAAAAGAAGAAAACAAAACTTTTAAAGCAGCAAAATGCTAACTAATTTACACCTGGAGAAATTAGTGCGTGTAAATTAGCCAAGCTGATCATCGTCATCACATAAGGCATTTTCATGCAAAAGACTAATTCGAGAGAAGTGGTGAAATTGCAATTTGCGGACTCATATCATGCAAATTTTGACGCCTTACAATTTTCAAACATTGAGCAGTGACAAATGGAACAAAATGAAAAATAAATTGATGCTAAGACATGATCAATTCCTTTACTACATGAGTTATCATACTTAAGAGTTAAATTCTAAACTAAGTTCTAACATGTTCACCATAGCAACACAGATTATAACTAATAAAGGAAGTAAGAACACCCTAAAAATACCTCTTGAAGCTCTTGATCATCCGTATCTTTAGAAGGATACTACTGTGATTTTTAAATCACATGACATGTTGCTTAGAGCGATCGAGTCAAATTAGCAAAAGTTTAAGTACTTCTCCAACTGCAAATAACTATCCTTTAGTATCAGTTCACCTTGATATCAAGCAACTATTCACAGTAGATTAGCTATGATAGAAGTTAAACTACAGACATCCCTTGATTTAAAATCTGATTAACATTATGCAATAGATTCCTCTATGATGCTAGTGTGAAATTGTATATGACAAAATGCAGCATATCTATCTCAAGAATTTGAAACACTGCCTAAAGATGAGAAAGCAATTTAGCTAATAATGATGACACTAGTCCAAAACCTAAGACGGCGACAATGTTGAACATTCAAATTCTATAATTAGCATAAAAGGAGTAATAACCAAGTTGTAAATTGTCGCAATTTGCCAAACGAGAGATGTTGTAGCTGAGATTGTAATTAATAGCATACTACTTACTATGATACCTATGTTTAAGGACTATAACTTGAAAAGTCTTATATCGGTCTTTGTGTATATGGTACGTCAAGTAAACGGAAATCGGTGAATAACCACCCGGATATCATATAACTAATTAGATTTCTTGCTATTATTCCAACATTGTTCATCCTTTTTAATCAAGTAATCCTAGACATCCTAAAATGGAATATTGAGCATGTAATATGAGACATCCTTTAATGGCAAAAGGAGCTAAGTGTTTTAGACATCCTAAAATGAAAAATTGAACAAGTACTTTGAGTCAAGAGTAAAGAGAACACATCAAGGCTATGCATCCTGATAAAAAAGAAAAATTAAAAAAAGAGAGAATGGAATTTAATTGGGCTAGATCGACATGCAACATCATTAATAAAATCATTGATAAATCTTAAGGCAATGAAGAGGGCACTCACAACACTCCTCTGCGGATTCAGACCACCATTGCAACTTATAGCTATAGTGACAATCTCAAGCTGCAGATTAAACCAATGTTCACGGTATAAGAAAGGTACAACAAATTGGTCGAAACTGAAGGAAAGTGTGAATTTTTCTTACTCAAGACAGCTAAATCAACAAAGAAAGTTAGAAGGTACTTGCAACTGCAGAAAATACAAAAACATCTCATAGCGTTGCACTAAAGGTTATAGCTCATAAAAAGTCACATTCAACGTTTGGTATATAAACAATCTCATTCTAGGGATACTTTTAAAGTCTTTATAATTCAAGTTGTTGTCAGATATTGTCCAAGATGGAGCAGATGGATATACTCACCAGCATTATAAGTTTACATGCAGAAAAATAATTGCATGTTCAGTTTCTTGTTATATCATTAGTGCCACATCATTACTTGCGCTTGGAACACTGGTCTGGCGAGGCAGGTTTTTTGTTTTTGACGATGTATTGGTCGTTTTTTGATTATTTCTAGCCTAATTCAAGGGGAAAAGGAATGGGAAAGCATGTTGAAAAGGTAATAATAGTATGCAGTTCCAACCTAAAGTCAAGATTTATGTTTAATAATATGGTCGGGTCTAGGTTAAGACTAAAAAGGCTACATGAGTAAGAGATTGATCTTACGCTTCGTAGCTTTGCTTAAAAAGATGGCCACGTGTAACACGCACTCCAATTCTCAAGTCAAGAACAAGAGAACAATGCCATGGTTGGGTAGGTTTGCTTATGACTAAAGTCCAACAAGAGAACACACACTCAGGAAGCTTTTTGAAAGGACAAAGCACAAACCCCTCGGTGGTGGCCTCACACATAGGACATGCGCTAATGAGTCAGGGACAATTGTCCTTTTATTGGTTAGATAAATAGCCATGAATATGCAAAATAGTTTGTTATTCAAAAGCATAAAAAGAGAATGAATCGTAGGCATATTTTTATTGCCTACACGGGATGAGCACATATTGAACTACTTCATTGTAAAGATTGTATTGGAAACGTTTTTGAAATTTAAGAAGTCGTCAACAAGTCTTTTTGTAATCATAGGGGCAACATAGGGGTGACGGTAAGAATAAGATCAGGATCAAATTCTCCCATTTATGGCTCTAAATAATATCGATTCATGTCATGTTTTATGCAAATAAATAATCACATAATACTTTAATGCAATCTAAAATTAATCTATGTTGGTTCATTAAATAGAAAAAAGATAAATTATTGGTGACATGTTATTATGCAATCATATTACTAGGATCCTAAGTAAATTGTCCAATTATCTTATTTGGGGTTAGAACAATTATTTAGTTCTTTGATTAGCAAAAATAAGAATGTGCGGTGATGAAAGCATTAAATCACATAATAAGAAAATAAATAAAAAAGAAGGGAGATTATAGAAGAATATAGAGTTTAACGTTAATTCCTTCAAGATTTACATTATGACAATTAAATTTTTAGTACAAAAGGAACTAAATTGGAATTGACCGTTAGTAATCATACCTTTGTCGCCTGGTCTTGTATTACGATCTCTAGGATGCATAATCTTGAAGCTTGGATGAATTTGAATGGAGTTTAAATGTGTTTGAATGTTTGAATGTGATCAGTTTGAGAGTTGAAGTCGTTGAAAAACCATGTGAATAGGGTATGAAGGCGTGGGGAAAATCGTTCGAATAAGGCAGCTATTTATTGGCAAAGGAATCCGAAAAAGAAACGAAGAGCTAATAAAACCGTGCGGGGGTATAGAACAGCTCGTGCACACGACCATGCAAGGCATCCACGGGCTGTGCACCTAGGGCACTTGTACACTACAGTGCGCAAGATGTTGCGTCAAACGCAATGTTAATCTGACCGATTTTTTTGCTTGTTTTAAGATTCTTTTGTTACTTGATGAAATACTATCATTTGAAATCCGAAATTAGCTATGTTTAGGAATAAAAATCTTATTTTCGAAATATCCTTTAACATATTATTATCAGGAATAATTAATATTAAATTATTTAAAATACAATTAATTAAAAGGAATAATTATTTGGGCCTTTAATAATTGGGCTTTGCTTTAATAAATAGACTTTCTATTTGCGAAATGCTTTTGGGCTTAGCTTGTTCAACTACTCTTCCTATGGACCGGACCAATTAGGGCGATGATATGTTTCATCATTGGGTACTCACTTTGATTGAGGTTTCAGGAAGCCGAATGTCAAAGTAGCCTGTGTCGGGACGGAGAACGATTCTTAACGCTCTGCAATTAAGAATTGATCTATGTGTCGCAAGTTTCTGCAAAACAAAGTTAGTCTACAAGACGATAACTACAAGTAATCTGATTACCTGTAGGAGAAGATGATAGCAGATAGGTACAAACAACTCAGACAATTATGCACATAATGATGCAAACATAGACTCTCTAAGGATGCATGAGACACTATGCAAGGATCAGGATTATGCAAAGCAAAGGAATATGAAACGTCATGCAAGGTCGAGGTTATGCAAGGTTAGGAAAGATGAAATGTAATTCACGGTTAGGGTTATGCAAGATTACGAGGTTTGGATAGGTAAAGAGATAGAATGATTTTCGACAACAGTTTTGGCACTGAATCAGGGTTCGCAAGTGAGATCCGCAGATTATAACACTTCGGGAGTTTGATTTGGAGGAACTACCACATATATAGGATCTCCCTACTTTGGGTAAGCTTGTCTTGAATTAGGCATTTTGAGCCTAGATTGGGATGTACTTAATCTGTATTGAGTATTCAGAGTTCTTCACTAGGGATTGTTCTTTAGGGAGTCGATACAGGTAAAGTAAGATATCACCAAATATGATGGAAGTACAGGATAGTCCTTCAGGGAAAAGAAGAGTTTTGGACTGAAAAATAAAAGCGTTTAATTTATGATTCAAATAAATGTAGGTGGGAAAAGGCTTTGACGTGGATAGGTTTAAACTCGAGTCGTTGACCCTAAGTTTTGAAGATGACACATAACAAAGATAAACTTATTTGGGCTGATATTCTACTAGTGTTTATGATCTTGAAACATATTTATCAAGGACAATAAAGGATTCAAGGAGTATTGGACTTTAGAAGACTTGATGAAGCTGCTAGAAGCGGAGTTCCTATAGTCATTAGTTGATATTAGGAACATCTGTAGAACAAGCAACAAGCTGCAATAAAGAGTTGTTCCTAAGATTAGGAACAGAGCAAATTCTGATCTAAGGAATCAACGTTAGTATAAGAGTAGTTAGTTGACACTGTGAAGTAAGATGCTTAGAATAAAGTCAGTTGTTTAGATTTATCTTTTGATTTTGATAAAAGTTAATGATGCTATTTTTATTACGATTTAATCTTTTGAGTTAAATAAAATCTTATCTGTATCTTTTTCATGATTTATCTCAAGTACTTTGTTATGAAAATAATTTATATTCTATTTGACCAGATTTTGATAAGTGTTACTTGAGTTTGTTAAAACTGGTTTTATCAAAAGATATTTAACCAAGAATTATGATTTTTGGTTTTTTAAAAAAGAAGTTATTTGAGTCTAGGAAAAAGATAAGTAATGAGTTACTTAGAATTAAGTAGGGTTTACTCGTGTAAACTTACTATTCTATAAATAACTCATTCACATACCGAAATCCAATACTCATTGATTAAAATCGAGTTTGGGGTTGGTATTTTGAGTGAAATCCTGTATTGAAGAGAGGACTATGAGTGAAGTCAAGAGAGAGAGAGTAACAACAGTTGAGGGACTGTTATGGGTTAGTGTTCTTAGTGGAACAAGAGAAGGGAGTCTAGAGAACTAGGTTGTACGGAGTGGTTGACCTATTATTAGTGGAAGAGTTCTGTTTAAAATCCCTTGTAGTTGAGGTTTTTACTTCCTATAAGGTCTAGGAAGGTTTTCCTCATTCAATATCTTGTCTCTTTACTTTAGTTCTCGTTGTAATTTAAATTATGTGAAATTACTCATTGTTCCCAACAATACAATTCATCCCCCCTTGTATTGTTCCTACTTAAATAACAATTTGTATCACGGCCCGGTGCTCTTAAAGTAAGCGGGTTACGCCGACGAGTAAGATTATGGTTAGGAACAATGAATACAACGAGATAAGCCGAAAGAAGGCTACTCCACCTAAAGGCCTCCGATGTTTAATGGTAAGTTTTATACCCTCTTTGGATGAATCGAATGGAAATCTTCATGAAAGCCGAGAATTATCAGGTGTGGAGAGTCATTGATGTTGGAGACTTTGAAGTCACAACTACAAATGACAAAAATGTGGTAGTTCCAAAACCTATGTATGAGTTTGACAAAGATGATTTCATTAAAGTAGAAGTGAATGCTCTCGCTATAAAATTATTGCATTGTGGTCTTTCACCTCATGAACACAATCATTGCATGGGGTGTAAGACGAGAAAGCAAATATGGGATCTTTTAGAAGTCACATATGAAGTCAAAAGATCGATCAAACTTGATCTTCTAATGGATCAATATGAATTGTTCCAAATGAAAGCAAAATAATTTATTCAAGAAATGTTTACTAGATTTACTAACATAATTAATGCATTAGCTTCTCTTGGAAAAGTTATCACATCTAAAGAACAGGTACGTAAAGTTCTTAGGAGTCTACCCAAAGATAGATGGATAGCCAACGTTACTGCCTTGCAGGAAATAAAAGACTTCACCAAGTTTATTTTGGAACAACTTGCTGGTTTTTTTATGACACATGACAGCACCTAGATTTAGAAAATGGAGAATCACCTAGGCAAAAGTCCATTGCTTTAAAAGTTGATGAAGACGATGAATATGATACTGAAGATGATGAATCTACACTCATGGTCCGACGTTTCCAAAAGATGTTCAGGAACAAGAAAAATGAAGACTACAAAGGTAAGAATCGAAAAATTACTAAGAAAACTGGTTGTCATAAATGTGGCAGTTCAGATCACTTCATCAAGGAATGCCCACAATGGGAACTGGAGAAAGGTAAGGACAAAGGAAAGGAACGCAGCAAGGAAAGAAACAAAGACTTTAAGAATCTGTTTTAAAAAACTGACTTGAGGAAAGCCATGATAGCTGCATGGGGAGATTCTGATTCTTAAGAAAAAGAGCATGATCAATATTCTGAAGAAATAGTCAACCTATGTTTGATGGCTATTGATGGAGATGAAACTGATGAGGAGATTTAATCACTTGAGGCAAGTCTTAATATTATCAAAACTTGTTTAACATCTATGAGTAAAGAAAAACTCTATGACTTGTTAGTTGATGCCGTTAAAGACTGTAAAGATGAATGCATTAAGAGAAAATAAGCGAATATGCACTAAAAGTGAACAAGAACATAAAGATTGGTTTAAGAACATTCGAATCGAAGCGAAAACCGGTTCTTTGATTTATTTGATCGAAACTTGAAATGACGGGAAAGTTACGAGAAGGTCAAAAATGAAAACTACCTATTGAATTTGGAGCTAAGTCAAATAAAAGATATTGCTCCCGAAGTTTGTTCCTTTGACTTAAGGTATGTTCCCTCCAAAAGTTTTAGAGCGAGACCGAGAAGAACTAAAAAGGAAGTGGTGCCTTAATCGAAAAGAACGAAAATACGATCAAGGAACTTGATTGCATTAGCAACAATAGAATTCCATTGGTTGTTCCAAACTGGATAACTAATCCACAAACAAAAAGAATAGAAGGACTTGGATTTGTGTACAAAAACAAAAAGGAGAAACCTAAGAAAAGAGTTAATCTTTCCAATGTTAGGTTTTGTATGTTATGTGGTAAAATTGGACACCAATGGAGGAGCTGTCCCCCTAAGACTTAAGTTTGTTGAAAAGAATGTTGAGAATAGCAATCCGAAATGGAAAGAAAAATGTTATGTTTTTTGAAAAACAGGAACCCAAACGAGTTGGGTTCCTAAAACTAATTAATCATTGATTTATTTTGCAGGCTAGAGTGAGAGGGAACAACACATGGTACCTAGACAGCGGTTGTTCCAAACACATGACAAGAGACAAAACTAGATTATTCTCACTCCACGGCCTTTGAAGGTGAAAGTGTAACATTTGGTGATAACAAGAAAGGTGACATTGTGGCTATTGAAAAAGTAGGAAAATCACCAACACACTCCATTGATAGTGTATTTCTTGTAGAAGGACTGAAACACAATCTACTAAGCATCTCTCAATTATGTGACAAAGGTAACTTAGTTAAGCTTAACGAGAACAAGTGCTTAATCTTCAACAGTGACACAAAGAATGTAAATTTGGCGAGGAACAAGAAAAGGGAACACTTACATAGTGGATCTCGATCTTGTTTGTAAAGACAATCTAACATGTTTAAGTGTGATTGAGGATGATTCATTACTATGGCACAAACATTTAGGACATGCTAGATTTTCTCTGCTTGACAAAGTTGGATCCAAGGAACTTATCTTAGGGCTACCTTCGATAAAGTTCCAACTAGATCAAGTTTGTGATGCATGTATGAAAGGCAAGAAAGTTCGATCTTCTTTTAAATCAAAAGCCATAGTAAGCACTACCAAAACATTGTAACTCATACACATGGATTTATGCGGGCCAATGAGAATTCAAAGCGAAGTGGAAAAAAAGTACGTTCTTGTTATTGTAGATGACTATTCGAGATTTACTTGGGTATTGTTCCTCTCTAGAAAAGATGAAACTTTCATTGAGTTCCTTGTATTTGCAAAAGAGGACTCAAAATCCAAGCGGACACAAACTACTACATCTAAGATCGATCATGGTAGAGAATTTGAGAATGATAAGTTTGATGAATTATGCGAGGAAATAAGGTTTGGACAACAACTTTTTAGCTCCAAGAACACCACAACGAATGATGTGGTAGAAAGGAAGTATCGTACACTAGAGGACATGGCAAGAACAATGCTAATAGCTAATGGTCTACCAAAGAATTTTGGGCCAAAACAGTGAATCTGCCTATTATATCATCAATAGGGCCATGATCAGACCTCTAATTAACAAGACACCTTATGAACTTTTTTGGAAAACGCCCTGATATTACTTACTTGTGAACTTTTCGATGTAAATGATTTGTTCATAATAATGGAAAAGATAACCTAGGAAAATTTGATGCTAGGAGTGATGAAGCAATATTCTTAGAAATATCGACCGAAAGTCTCCCGGTTTTGGTAAAGAACCTCGAAATCTTAGGCTTGGACTTTGTACAGATGGGATTCACCTATTTGGCACACTAGGTACCCAGCATAGCACTTGGCCGTATCTATTGACCATTTATAATCTGCCCCCACGGTTATGTATAAAGTGTAAATTTCTTTTGTTATCGCGTCTTATTTCGGGTTCTAAGCAACCCAGAAACGACATAGATGTGTATCTTGGCCCACTCCTTCAAGATCTGAAATTGTTGTGGGATGAATGTGTTTCGATATTCGATGCGTATGCGCCCGACTTCACATTACGTGTCATGATATTTTGCAGGATTAATGATTTCCCGGCTTATGTGAATTTGTCAGGATATATAGTTAAAAGAGCAAAGGCATGCCCTATTTGTGATGAGGATATGATTGATGAGTGGTTACATCATTGTGGGAAGAATGTATACCTGCATTATCGTATTTGGCTTCCTTTAGATCATCCATTTCATAAGAAGAAAAAGGTGTTCAACGGAAAAGTAGAGATGAGAGAAACCCATGTACCCTTACGTCGAAAAGAGGTTTCTAAGCTGGTAAAGGATATTGAAACAGTGTTTGATAAACCCTTTAAAAGTGTCTCAAAGAACTTATACAAGAAAAGGTCTAAGTTATGGGACCTTCGTTGTAAACACGTAAAAGAAAACATGTATACCTGCATTATGTAGGGTCATGACCTAAAAGTCTTGCAAGCAGAATATAAGAAAGGTGGGGAGACGTCCCTCAAAAGTCTAGAGACGTGGTTTACCCCTCTCCATTCGTGTTCCTTCCCTAAGCAAATATTTTGATGCTAAAGTATTGAGAAAAATTTGAGTTATGTTTGATAATGATGCTGGTATAGCAAGATAATTTATGGAAAGCTTTTGGAAAGTTACTCAGTATATTCTTTGACATATTACGTTTGCATCCTTGGTATCTATCGAGGAATATCTTTGTATTTTGAGCAAGTATAAAATGTTTGAGAAGTATAAATATATTGGTTAGCGGAATCTTTGATGAAAAGATATATTTTTGTGATTTTGTTTTAAGTATATTGATCCATGAGATATAAAAGTTCACATGTTAAGGTAATTTCTTTATTACGCATTTACTCTCTATAAAATCACACTCAACAACTCGAATGGGTTTTAAGCCACCAAAAATAATTTCTGGTTGGACAGTGTGTATTCAGTTTCGCTGATTTTGTTCTTGGAACCTGTCTTGATGGGGACAGCGTTCAATACTAATGATTTTTGCAGGGAATGAGGAATCTGGCTCTGGAGTGGTTTAAGGATCATGGTATTATAAGAGATGTTTTTCGGATGAGCTATGGTGGAGATTATATAGTGTTATAGGAAAGAATGTTATGGTGTTTTAATGTATTATATCGGAGATTCGATTGATCAATTCATGTAATTGTATTTCTATTTTGGGATATTGTTGTGGGCTCATAACCCACATGTCCGAGTTCGTGTGAAAGGTTATGTTTCATCTGCAAGATAATGTAATTGGAGGTTAATTAAGTGTTGATTGTGATTAGTGAATGTTAAGTGTGATTAGCTAGCGGCTCGGAAGTGGGGGAATTACATTAGTGATCTGCGAGAGACCTTTGAGACTCTCCGGAAGTATAAGCTAAAGGCGATTCCTTAAAAGTGTGTTTTTAAAGTCTGGTTTGGGAAGTTCTTGGGGTTTCTTGAAGATCGGCGGGGAATAGAAGCCAATCTGAAAAAATTGAAGCCATATTGGATATGAAATCACCGGCTAAGATTAAGGAAGGTCAGCGTCTGACGGGCTACCTGGCGGCTCTTGGTCGTTTGCCTTCTAAGTCGGGTGATAAGTGTCATCAGGTTTTTGCTACAATCAAGAAGAAAGCCAAATTTGAGTGGACTGCTGAAGTAGAGCAAGCGCTTCAGCAGGTCAAATACCATCTTCGTCAGTTACCTAGGTTGGTCAGTCCAGCCGAGGGGGAGAAATTGTTTATATACTTAGTCGTATCTCCTCAGGCTGTAAGTGATGTCCTGCTAGCCGAGAGAAAAGCAATGCAAATACCAATATACTTTGTGAGTCATGTGCTCAAAGATGCGGTTGTAGATACACCTCGGTGGAGAAATTTGGATTGGCATTGGTCATGGCCGGCCGAAAATCGAGGCCTTATTTCTTGGCCCATAGTATAGTAGTCTATACTGACCAACCATTGAAATAAGTTTTACAAAAATTACAGGTTGCTGGACGAATGTTAAAGTGGGTCATCGAGTTCAACATGTTTGACATAACCTTTGAGCCAAGGAAGGCAATCAAAGGTCAGGCCTTAGCAGATTATATAGTTAAACTTACTCGGCCAACTATAGATCCAATAGTTAATCCAGCGGAAGGTAGGAAGCATTGGACGCTCATGGTAGATGGATCGTCAACCGCCGATGGATGTGGGGCAGGAATCATTTGTCAATCCCCAGAGGGAGATAAGTTCAAATATGCATTAAGGTTCCAGTTCAAGCGTCCAACAATGAAGGCGAGTATGAGGCCCCGCTAGCCGGAATCAAGATGTGTAGAGCGGGCGGGGCTTTAGAGATTGAGGCTAAACCCGGACTCTCTTAGTCGTCGGCCAAGTAAATGGAGATTATGAATGCAAGGAAGCATCAATGAGCAAATATATGCGTCTGATCAAAGATGAGATTGAGCCTTGAAAGCGCTTTGTTCTGGAACAAGTACCAAGATCGAGAAAATCATCGGAGTTAATGCTATCTCAAAGCCGGCTAGCTCGGGCGATTGTGATGTACCAAGGACGAGTGTTTTGGGAAGTAAAGCCAAAGAAAAGTATTGATCAAGAGCAAGTCCTGTTTCTTAGCCGAGGAACAGTATGGATGGAGCCTATCATAAACTTCAATAAAACAGGCCACCAATTACCTTCAGACCCTGTGGAGGGTAAGTATGTCAAGGCCATGGACAAGTGGTTTGAGCTATAGGATGAAACCCCTGTATAAAAAGTCATTCAATCGTCCTCTTCGAAGTGTATTACTAGGGAGGATGGCACCGGAAGTGTTGAAGGAACTCCATGAAGGAGCATATGCATCTCATATTGGGGGAAGAGCCCTATGAGAGAAGGCCTTGAGAGCTGGGTACTATGGCCTAACTTAAAACAAGATGCTCTCGCTTATGCTAAGAAATGTGATAGTTGTTAGAAGCATGGAAACTTGCACCGAAGCCCCGTCCAATTATCTAACTCACATTTTGTTCCCACTTCCTTTTGCCAAATGGGGCATGGACATCTTGGGACCTTTCCCGGTGGGTTCACTGGACAAAAGAATTTTCGTTTGTGATTGTGGTTGTGGATTACTTTACCAAGTGGATGGAAACAGAGGTAGTACGAGGTATAACTACGAATGATGTCAAGAGCAACTCGGTTCGGCATGCCGCGATCAATTATCTTTGATAATGGTCCACGATTTCAAACCCTAAAGCTTAAAAATTGGGACATCGAAAAGAGAGATCAAGGATCACTTTCTTTGCGGTAGCCCACCCACAAGCCAATGGGCAAGTAGAGTTTTTCAACAAGATCTTGTCAAACGGCATAAAAAGGAAGTTTGGAAAATGCCAAGGGGCTATGGGTTGAAGAACTACTGCTTTGGTATTATCGTCAATCAGAACCATGGCTAAGAACTCTACAGGCGAGACAACTTTCATGTTGAGTCCATGGGCCCGAGGCTCTCTTGCCCATTGAGATTGAAGAGCCCAACCTAATAGTCATGATGTACACAGAAGAGCCCAATTGGGCCGCCTTGCACATTGCCTTGGATCAGTTACCAAAGGTAAAGGGCAACACACTATTAAGAATGAAATTTTACAAGCTTCGAATGGCTCTGGACTTTAACAAGAGAGTCGCTAGACGGCCACTGAAAGTAGGGGATTTGGTTCTTAGGAAGATGGAAGTTGTAGGACGAGCTAAAGAACTGGGTAAGCTGACGGCAAAGTAGGAAGGTCATTACTTGGTTGTTGAAGAAGTAAGAAGTGGAACCTTTCGTCTCCAAGATATAGATGGGCGACGCCTGATCCAAATCAATACGCAATAATGCTAGTAGTCTAGAATCTGAAAAAGTGCCACGGCACAAAAATAGAATTACAGATGTATACGTGTACCTTGGTAGTTTGCCAAGCAAAATTCACACAATACAATTTCTACTTTCTCCCTATAGTTATGATTGTTTCTCTATTTTACTTAAGTCATTCACTTTGGGGCATTTTTTACCACTAGTTAACCTAGTGGTCTTAAAGTGACATTAACTTAGATAAAAATTAAAACAATGGATAACGTCCAAAAAAAAAATCTACACCCATTAAAAAGAGAAAAGTTTCTTACTGTAGCTTAGTAACAGTGGATAGATGGTTTTGCCCCTTCAAGCCTCTGAAATTAGATCTTTGCCCTTCTTTTTACCATGTTTTCCTTCTTCCTCTGTGCAAGGACTCCATGTCTCTCTTCTCTCTCCTGTTTCTCTGACTCTCCTTCCTTGCTCTCTCTTTTTCCATTACCTTCTAATATGGCATACATATATGAATCAAATTGTTCTTCCAACATGTTTGATCGCGCTTTGGAGAAAATTTTCACCCAAAATGATCAAATTAAAGGTTTTTTTTCCGTTTTTGTTTGTTATCTGATATTCAATTTCCTTGGATTTTTACCTATTTTTGTTTTTCAATTGTTGGAAATTGCGTGAACTAGGGTTTTTCGATTTTTGAATGTTAGTCTGTTTAACTTAGGGTTGCAGATCAGTCGAGACTTCTTGTCGGTATTAAGAATGTTTATACTTGATTAAATTATTTTGAGAATTTACCTTTGGTACAAATTTATCTTTAGTTGGCTTAGCAATGGCTTCCAATTTTAAATGATCTTCTCTTTCTATGTTTTGTATCAAAGTTTTTACTGCTTCAACTTCTTCAATGTCTGGACAAGGTGGTAAAGCTTTGTACATACGCATTGTTTGCTCCACCATCCCATCCATCGTCTTCGCCGCTGCCATCGTAAAATTATCCATTTTTAATTAAAAAAAAACCACATCGAAAATAAATAAATAAATAATACCCAAGTGGAAGAAAAGTAGAAAACAAGTATTTGAAGTTTCTAATAAGTTTCCAAAAGGGAAATAAATAGCTATTAGAGAATAATCAATTTTTCTTTGTTAACGGTTTTAGAATTGAGTGGATGCATTTCGATTTCTATTATGTACTTTTCTTTGTTGGTTTCAATTTTGGTGCCCAGCTTGACAAATCCACTGTTTGTTTCAGCTGATAACTTTTCTTGAGGTTCTTTTCCTTTTATTTTTCTTTAATTTTCTGCTAATTGTTTTGTAAGGATCTTCATAATCTTTGTATTTTGAACCCTTAATCAATCATTTTCTACCCCCAATGACTTTAAGGCTCAGCTTCATATTTTGGGCACAGTCAGAATTAACCTTTTCTAATTTGTTTAGAAGAATATGTTTTTTCCCTTCAGAAGTTGAGTGAATTCATCAAAGTAATAACTCTTGATTAATCATAGCTGAAAATTAATATAACGTGGTATTTTCAGGTACAACCAACTTTGCAAAGTTTATTCACATACACTGATCAAGAATTGTACTTGCTTCAAGTTGATTCCAACAAGGTACAAAAAAGGCTGCTTTTGAATCTTTTTGCATTCAATTACTGAGCTTTGATGTTCTGTGCATCAATTTAATCAGATCTTCTAACTCCATTTAATTTTGATCTCTTATGTCAAGTTTTAACAAATGGAGCTGCTTAATCTAATGTTTTATAAAGGGGATCACCAAGTCTTGAAATGGAAAGCAATAATCTTTAATTTTTTTCATTGTTGTTCTAATGCATTCTATTTGGAGTTGAAATTGTGGTTACATACTATACCAAATTACCAAGTTGTTAACCATATCATATACTATGATTTACCTATACCCTAATGCCACTAAAGAGGCTCCCCTTTGGAGTGGGCTTGGGGAGAGCGGGGGGAGGCGTCATATTCAACTTTGCCTTCTCATAATTAAAACTTTTTATGAGGCTCATTGAGATGTACATATGAGGTTGTTTCTATTAAACCATTGATCTAAGTGGCTTGTGATGAGTTTACCACTCCATTTCACAAGAAAAAGAAGTAATTGAATGACAATTAAGGAGATGTTGGAATTAACTTAAGATTGTTATTTCATTGTAATTGAGAGTTGAAAAATGGGCATTAGGGTTTGTTATTTGGTATTCAACCTCATTGGTTGTGCTTCTTTTTACTCCCCTGCCCTCCCATTTATCTACAAGTAGACTAAACACAAGTGTTAAAGTATGAAAATTCGTCCTTCAATCCGAAAAATTGAAGAGTATTTATAGGAAAAAGGAATTTGCGCTTCACGCACCAGCTGCGCCAAGTGCAAGCAGCTGTGTGACGCACAATCACACGTGTCAAGCTCACATTGGCGCACCTGACACGACATGACTAATAATCAACACGTGGTACGCGCTTTTGAAAAAGATAAGAAAGACAGGTTGCGTGTCGCACAGAGTGTGCGTTAGGCAGAGGACTCTTGACACACAGGTCTATGTGTGAGGCTCGTGCGCTTGACGCACTATGGTGCACTCGACGCGAGTCATTGCGCTTGGCGCACGTTCTTTGCACTAAGCGCACCGCCTTGCTTTTGACACGTTTTGACAGCTTTTTGATAAAAACGCGTTTTGGCGATTTTCTTTTATCTTTTAACTCTCGGAAATGCTTTACTACGGGATAAAATCCGATTTTAATTATAAAAATATCTTTGAAAATATTTATTTATTCAAATAAAATAATTAATTATCAATGAATACTTAAATGGCCTTTTCAAAGAGTTGGGCTCAAAATACAATACGATTTTGGATCATAAAAAAATAGGCTATAACACTTTTAAAATAATTTTGGCTCTTCGGTTCGCTCTAACCTTGGAGTCGGACCTATTAAGATCGCGGTATGTTTCATCATTGGGCCCTTAAATGTGGAGACACGATTATGTGTCTACATGTACTTGGAGAATTGTAGGGAAGTCTTTGCCGGATTTTTCTTAGAATTGAAAACCAAACGTTCATTCACTAGTGAGATGACAAAGTGAAGAATGGGTTAGGGTGGAGTGATAAGGACACAAATGTTCATGACAGCATTTGATAAGACACTTTGAATATTGTGATTGATTATGTTATTGTTTGTTGTCTCTAGTGTATGAATTTGGATCGAAATTGGATGTATGGTAGTCGGTCTTCGACTACATTTCTACAAGGGGTTGATGAATTTATCAGGGCTGCGTTAGAACATCAATCGCAGAATGGGTTAAAGTTATTCATGTGTCCTTGTTGTGATTGCAATAACTCTAGGGGGTATCGTGATGTGGATCAAATTAAGGATCACATGATTCGTCGTGGGTTTAAGAGTAATTATACTAAGTGGAGATGGCATGGAGAGTTTTATGATCAGAGTATGAGCTCCACTAGCTTCTGTGATAATTTGCACGTTGATCCCATTGATGATGAGGTCGAGGTTGAAATCAAAAAAGGGAGAGGATGATAATGACAATGATAGGGTAGATGAGATGTTGCACAATTTGGAGGATGAAGGGACCGATCGTTCTCATATGTATGATAGTATTTTAAGTGCAGCGGAAAAACCTATGTATCGGGGGTGTAAGAATTTCACTAAACTTTCTGGCATCCTCACATTATTCAATATGAAATCGAAGCATAGTTGGAATGAGATAAAAGTCTAAGTGAGTTGTTCACTTTTTTACAAAAATTGCTACCTGAAGGGAATGAAATTCCCAACTCAACCTATGAGGCAAAGAAATTGTTGTGTCCCTTAGGTATGGAATATGAGAAGATACATGCATGTCAAAATGATTGTGTGCTATATCGAAATGAGTACAAGGATTTTCGTGAGCGTCCAAGGTGTGGAGAGTCTCGTTACAAGATAAAGGAGGATGATGAGGGGGTGAGAGTAATCCTAAATTATTCCAATCATTCCGAGATTTCGGCGTTTATTTTCGGATGAGAATAATGCTAAATTATTAAGGTGGCATGCGGACGAGAGGAAGAAAGATGGGATGCTTAAACATTCGGCCGATTCTCCGCAATGGAGAAATATCGACCGAAAGTTTCCCGGTTTTGGTAAAGAACCTCGAAATCTTAGGCTTGGACTTTGTACAGATGTGATTCACCTATTTGGCACACTAGGTACCCAGCATAGCACTTGGCCGTATCTATTGACCATTTATAATCTGCCCCCACGGTTATGTATAAAGTGTAAATTTCTTTTCTTATCGCGTCTTATTTCGGGTCCTAAGCAACCCAGAAACGACATAGATGTGTATCTTGGCCCACTCCTTCAAGATCTGAAATTGTTGTGGGATGAATGTGTTTCGATATTCGATGCGTATGCGAAAACTGACTTCATATTACGTGTCATGATATTTTGCGGGATTAATGATTTCCGGCTTATGTGAATTTGTCGGGATATACGGTTAAAAGAGCAAAGGCATGCCCTATTTGTGATGAGGATATGATTGATGAGTGGTTACATCATTGTGGGAAGAATGTATACCTGCATTATCGTATTTGGCTTCCTTTAGATCATCCATTTCATAAGAAGAAAAAGGTGTTTAACGGAAAAGTAGAGATGAGAGAAACCCATGTACCCTTACGTCGAAAAGAGGTTTCTAAGCTGGTAAAGGATATTGAAACAGTGTTTGATAAACCCTTTAAAAGTGTCTCAATGAACTTATACAAGAAAAGGTCTAAGTTATGGGACCTTCCTGACGGGCTCGTTGTAAACACGTCAAACATACCTACACAACCCAATATAGGGCAAGTAAAGGGTCGAATCCACAATGACTAAGGGAAGCACCAATAAGTGTCGATTTATGATAAGCTAAGTCAATATTTTTTTAAGATTTATAGATGAAAAGACAATAAGAAAAATGACTTTGGGAAGGGGTATCCACCAATCAACTCATTCACAAACCAAACAATCACAATGGGAATCAACAATGAGGATTATTTCAGGGGAATTGTTCATCCATTGGTACTCTAACTACTCTCTCGAGCTAGTTAGATTGGCCTAGTCTCTTACCGAAGACCTATCTCATGGCTAAGGCATTCAACCAAGTATAACCATAAACATGATGAACATAAACAAGTAAATTAAGTCCCCTATGCTAGGTAGTCCCTATTCTCATGGTCCTTCAAGCCTAATAATCGATTTGGGGCAACCCCTTAACTTCATCTCTCGATCCTTCACTAAGGGTACCTAAATTATGCTCATATGGTGGTCAATCACACAAACATTCATAAAAATGACAAATCAATTAACCAAAATTATCCCAAGTCAAAACCCAATATTGGATTTAGAGGTTCATGAACTCATCAATGGCTTCAAATCCTTCCAAAAGAAATAACTACTCACAAATCATAATAAATTATAAACTAAGAGAACATACCAACTAATAACATGATACTAAACATTAATCTTACATTAAACTAAACAAAATAAACCACAAATAATTAAACTAATAATGAACAACTAATCAAAGAAAAAAAAATTAAAATAAAGCAATAAAAGAGGAGAGAGAGAGTAAGAAAATGCTCATTGATTGGTTGTAGAACTTCAATACAAGTTGTCACTCCTTGGATTTCAAAATCTCCAATCTCTCTTTGTGTTTTCTCACTTTTTCTCTCTACCATAAACTATGGAGGTTAACCCTCCCTAAAAGCCTAAAACTCTCTAAAACTAAGAGTGCTGAATAATAACTTGGCTAAAACTTTAAAAAAAAATTCTAAAACTTGACTTGAAGGTATTTATACTATTCCTAAAATTTAAAGAGGAAGAAATAAATAAGGGTAAAGATGGTAAAAATAAGGGGAAATGATAAAAAGAAAATTGAAAAGAAAAAGGAAGGAAAAGAAAAAGGAAAAAGGAAAGAAAAGATCACCAAAGAACTAACGGGAAGTACAACAAAGAAAAGGGAGAAAAGAAAAGAAGAAGAAAAGAAAAACGGGAAATAAAAATCCGAAAAATAATACCAAAAAAAACCCCTCCTCCTTATTCTTCTTCGATGCGCTTCTTCACACTTCAAAGGAAGTTTACTCCGTTTGCAAGGTACTCAAGAGAGGGGGGTGAATTAAGTACTTGAAAGCGGTGTCAAATTCAAATTCTTTCGATTTAACAGGGAACCGTTGGATTGGTTCTCGACAATGAAACACTAGAACTTGAAAGCGGAATGAACATACCAAATTTAACGAGGTTCGGCCCAAACAAGGGCCGACGTCTTCCTACGCTAGTTTTATTATTAATCAACTCAGAAAAACAATAATACTCTCGCATTCTCGTGTTTCCCTTACTCAAGGGAAACAACACACCCCACACTAACTCTAATGTGCTACTTCGCACTTGAACTCACAAGCACTCGCGAATGAACTCACAAACGCTACCCAATCTCTAACCCCTTTTTTAGAGATTCAATACAATCAATTTCTCTTAACTTACGCTTTCTTATAAAGCAAACAAAGAGTAATGTAAAGCTCTATGAAATGTGTACTCTATTTTAGGAAATTGTTTAGTTGTTCTCTTTTTGGAAACTCTCGAAAATACTCAATAAAATCCGGGAGAGCATCGAGGGTGAATGAGAATCATGATTCAATATTTAAAGACCAAGGTTTAACCTTTGAGTGTGCCCTAACTCAAGATATCAATAATATGACAATCCTAAGTTATGGAGAGTATATCTTGAACAATATCTTTCTCAAAGTAAAGATATTATCCAAGATATAGACACGCTTTAAGGCAAGTAAATACTAAACTATGATTCTAAAGGCTGGCAAGCATTTCTTATGGAAAGTATTTGAGAAAATATTTTTTCGAAAATCTTTTCTAAAACAGCCAACTCAATCACCCGGTAAGGTAACTGGTACCCAGACTTGTTACCCTACTTAGTAATGTTCTGAATATGTAACCAACTGGTTCCATATTCAAAACCCTACTGTGTCACACTTATGAACAACACAAATAATTCCACTAGAAATATCATATGCAAATATTACATGAAGACCTAAGATGAATCAATTAAAGAATCCTAAATAATCTTCATGCACTTCAATCCTTGAAGCTTCCCTTGAATCAATAATGAATAACTTTGTCTTTTCCTCGAACAACTCCGAGAGGGCTTCTTAGCTTCAAGTCTTTGAATAACCTGTTTGCTACACAAGAACACATCATAGCATAGCAAATATTCTTTTCACTGTTTCATTACGCAGTCAGGAACAGTTTGATACTCAGTTGTTTCCTAACAGCTTAGAACTACCTGTAATAATAATTGTTCCCTGCAGCTATTTGTCATCATTCAAAACCTAGAGGACTCAATAGGTTCCCATAGGTGTATGGTTGATCTTTTAATTCTCAAGGCCAAACTTCTTAATTAGTTCTTTAATATATTTTTGTTGATAAACAAAAATACCTTTTTCAGTTTGTTTGATTTGTAACCCAAGGAAGAAGTTTCACTCACCCATCATGCTCATTTCGAATTCGTTACTCATTAGATCTGCAAAGTACTTGCATAATGATTCGTTAGTAGCACCAAATATAATGTCATCTACATATTAGGAATAATATTTTGTCAACGTACCTCTTTTAAAATCATTTTCAAGTAAAAATTTAGACAATCTTTCATACCAAGCTCTAGGAGCTTGCTTAAGTCCATGGAAAGCTTTGTCTAGTTTAAAAATAAGATTTGGGAAATTAAGATTTTCAAATCCAGATGGTAGTTCCACATATATGTCATTATTTAAGTATCCATTTAGGAAGGCACATTTGACATCCATTTGGTACAACCTAAGATCCATGAAAGCAGCAAAGGTAATTAAAATTTGAATAGGTTCTAACCTTGAAACAGGTGCAAAAATATCCTCATAATCAATACCTTCTTGTTGGTTGTAGCCTTTTACCACTAGACAAGCTTTGTTCCTTACTGTAGTTCCATACTCATCCAATTGGTTCTAAGTCTCATACTTTATTTCTTTATAAGCGATTTAGCTAATCTTGCATGGCCACTATCCAATCTGAGTCAGTTAGGGCTTCTTCATGATTCTTTGGTTCCATTATTGATAGGAAAGCTTGGAACGCACAAAATTTCCTTAACTGAGCTCTTGTTTGAGTTCCTTTAGATATGTCACTGATGATCAACTCCACAGGGTGAGATTTATGGTGTTTCCAAGGCTTTGGTTGGAATTATTGAATTTAAACAGTCGTTTCTTCTGTTATTCCCAAATTCTACTCTTCTACTGTTTGGGAAACTGAGTTAGAAATATTATTCTGATTTGATGTATCTGGTTCATATTCATTGGGATCTTGTACTTGGTTAGTTGATTTTTCTTTTATATTGGGTTACTCATCTTCTAGATTGGTTGTGTCACTTATGTATCTAGTTAGTCCATTCTTGAAATCTTCTTCCTGTTCATTAGGAGTAACTTGGTTAGTTTATTGCGGAGAATCGGCCGAATGTTTAAGCATCCCATCTTTCTTCCTCTCGTCCGCATGCCACCTTAATAATTTAGCATTATTCTCATCCGAAAATAAACGCCTAAATCTCGGAATGATTGGAATAATTTAGGATTACTCTCACCCCCTCATCATCCTCCTTTATCTTGTAACGAGACTCTCCACACCTTGGACGCTCACGAAAATCCTTGTACTCATTTCGATACAGCATACAATCATTTTGACATGCATGTATCTTCTCATATTCCATACCTAAGGGACACAACAATTTCTTTGCCTCGTAGGTAGAGTTGGGAATTTCATTCCCTTCAGGTAGCAATTTTTGTAAAAAAGTGAACAACTCACTTAGACTTTTATCTGTCCAACTATGCTTCGATTTCATATTGAATAATGTGAGGATTCCAGAAAGTTTAGTGAAATTCTTACACCCCCGATACATAGGTTTTTCCGCTGCACTTAAAATACTATCAATCATATGAGAACGATCGGTCCCTTCATCCTCCAAATTGTGCAACATCTCATCTACCCTATCATTGTCATTATCATCCTCTCCTTTTTTGATTTCAACCTCGACCTCATCATCAATGGGACCAACGTGCAAATTATAACAGAAGCTAGTGGAGCTCATACTCTGATCATAAAACTCTCCATGCCATCTCCACTTAGTATAATTACTCTTAAACCCACGACGAATCATGTGATCCTTAATTTGATCCACATCACGATACCCCCTAGAGTTATTGTAATCACAACAAGGACACATGAATAACTTTAACCCATTCTGCGATTGATGTTCTAACGCGGCCACGATAAATTCATCGACCCCTTGTAGAAATGTAGTCGAAGACCGACTACCATACATCCAATTTCGATCCAAATTCATACACTAGAGACAACAAACAATAACATAATCAATCACAATATTCAAAGTGTCTTATCAAATGCAGTCATGAACATTTGTGTCCTTATCACTCCACCCTAACCCATTCTTCACTTTGTCATCTCACTAGTGAATGAACGTTTGGTTTTCAATTCAAAGAAAAATCCGGCAGCACTTCCCTACAATTCTCCAAGTACATGTAGACACATAATCGTGTCTCCACATTTAAGGGCCCAATGATGAAACATACCGCGATCTTAATAGGTTCGACCCAAGGTTAGAGCAGCCGAAGAGCCAAAATTATTTTAAAAGTGTTATAGCCTATTTTTTTATGATCCAAAATCGTATTGTATTTTGAGCCCAACTCTTTGAAATGGTCATTTAAGTATTCATTGATAATTAATTATTTTATTTGAATAAATAAATATTTTCAAAGATATTTTTATAATTAAAATCGGATTTTATCCCGTAAAAGCAGATTTCCAGAGTTAAAAGATAAAAGAAAATCGTCAAAACGTGTTTTTATCAAAAAGCTGTCAAAACGTGTCAAAAGCAAGGCGGTGCGCTTAGTGCAGCAACGTGCGCCAAGCGCAACAGCCTGCGTCGAGTGCACCGTAGTGCGTCAAGCGCACGAGCCTCACACGTAGACCTGTGTGTCAAGAGTCCTCTGCCTAGCGCACACTCGTGCGACACGCAACTTTGTCTTTCTTATCTTTTTTCAAAAGCGCGTACCACGTGTTGATTATTAGTCATGTCGTGTCAGGTGCGCCAATGTGAGCTTGACACGTGTGATTGTGCGTCACACAGCTGCTTGCACTTGGCGCAGCTGGTGCGTGAAGCGCAAATTTCTTTTTCCTATAAATACTCTTCAATTTTTTGGATTGAAGGACGAATTTTCATACTTTAACACTTGTGTTTAGTCTACTTGTAGATAAATGGGAGGGCAGGGGAGTAAAAAGAAGCACAACCAATGAGGTTGAATACCAAATAACAAACCCTAATGCCCATTTTTCAACTCTCAATTACAATGAAATAACAATCTTAAGTTAATTCCAACATCTCCTTAATTGTCATTCAATTACTTCTTTTTCTTGTGAAATGGAGTGGTAAACTCATCACAAGCCGCTTAGATCAATGGTTTAATAGAAACAACCTCATATGTACATCTCAATGAGCCTCATAAAAAGTTTTAATTATGAGAAGGCAAAGTTGAATATGACGCCTCCCCCCGCTCTCCCCAAGCCCACTCCAAAGGGGAGCCTCTCTAGTGGCATTAGGGTATAGGTAAATCATAGTATATGATATGGTTAACAACTTGGTAATTTGGTATAGTATGTAACCACAATTTCAACTCCAAATAAAATGCATTAGAACAACAATGAAAAAAATTAAAGATTATTGCTTTCCATTTCAAGACTTGGTGATCCCCTTTATAAAACATTAGATTAAGCAGCTCCATTGGTTAAAACTTGACATAAGAGATCAAAATTAAATGGAGTTACAAGATCTGATTAAATTGATGCACAGAACATCAAAGCTCAGTAATTGAATGCAAAAAGATTCAAAAGCAGCCTTTTTTTGTACCTTGTTGGAATCAACTTGAAGCAAGTACAATTCTTGATCAGTGTATGTGAATAAACTTTGCAAAGTTGGTTGTACCAGAAAATACCACGTTATATTAATTTTCAGCTATGATTAATCAAGAGTTATTACTTTGATGAATTCACTCAACTTCTGAAGGGAAAAAACATATTCTTCTAAACTAATTAGAAAAGGTTAATTCTGACTGTGCCCAAAATATGAAGCTGAGCCTTAAAGTCATTGGGGGTAGAAAATGATTGATTAAGGGTTCAAAATACAAAGATTATGAAGATCCTTACAAAACAATTAGCAGAAAATTAAAGAAAAATAAAAGGAAAAGAACCTCAAGAAAAGTTATCAGCTGAAACAAACAGTGGATATGTCAAGGTGGGCACCAAAATTGAAACCAACAAAGAAAAGTACATAATTGAAATCGAAATGCATCCACTCAATTCTAAAACTGTTAACAAAGAAAAATTGATTATTCTCAGAATAGCTATTTATTTCCCTTTTTGGAAACTTATTAGAAACTTCAAATACTTGTTTTCTACTTTTCTTCCACTTGGGTATTATTTATTTATTTATTTTCGATGTGGTTTTTTTTTAATTAAAAATGGATAATTTTACGATGGCAGCGGCGAAGACGATGGATGGGATGGTGGAGCAAACAATGCGTATGTACAAAGCTTTACCACCTTGTCCGGACATTGAAGAAGTTGAAGCGATAAAAACTTTGATACAAAACATAGAAAGAGAAGATCATTTAAAATTGGAAGCCATTGCTAAGCCAACTAAAGATAAACATTCTTAATACCGACAAGAAGTCTCGACTGATCTGCAACCCTAAGTTAAACAGACTAACATTCAAAAATCGAAAAACCCTAGTTCACGCAATTTCCAACAATTGAAAAACAAAAATAGGTAAAAATCCAAGGAAATTGAATATCAGATAACAAACAAAAACGGAAAAAAAAACCTTTAATTTGATCATTTTGGGTGAAAATTTTCTCCAAAGCGCGATCGAAACATGTTGGAAGAACAATTTGATTCATATATGTATGCCATATTAGAAGGTAATGGAAAAAGAGAGAGCAAGGAAGGAGAGTCAGAGAAACAGGAGAGAGATGAGAGACATGGAGTCCTTGCACAGAGGAAGAAGGAAAACATGGTAAAAAGAAGGGCAAAGATCTAATTTCGAGAGGTTTGAAGGGGCAAAACCATCTATCCACTTTGTTACTAAGCTACGGTAAGAAACTTCTCTCTTTTTAATGGGTGTAGATTTTTTTTTTTGGAAGTTATCCATTGTTTTAATTTTTATCTAAGTTAATGTCACTTTAAGACCACTAGGTTAACTAGTGGTAAAAAATGCCCCAAAGTGAATGACTTAAGTAAAATAGGGAAACAATCATAACTATAGGGAGAATGTAGAAATTGTATTGTGTGAATTTTGCTTGGCAAACTACCAAGGTACACGTATACATCCGTAATTCTATTTTTGTGCCGTGGCACTTTTACGATTCTAGACTACTAGCATTATTGCGTATTGATTTGGATCGGGCGTCGCCCATCTATATCTTGGAGACGAAAGGTTCCACTTCTTACTTCTTCAACAACCAAGTAATGACCTTCCTACTTTGCCGTCAGCTTACCCAGTTCTTTAGCTCGTCCTACAACTTCCATCTTCCTAAGAACCAAATCCCCTACTTTCAGTGGCCGTCTAGCGACTCTCTTGTTAAAGTCCAGAGCCATTCGAAGCTTGTAAAATTTCATTCTTAATAGTGTGTTGCCCTTTACCTTTGGTAACTGATCCAAGGCAAAGCGCAAGGCGGCCCAATTGGGCTCTTCTGTGTACATCATGACTCTTAGGGTGGGCTCTTCAATCTCAATGGGCAAGAGAGCCTCAGTTCCATAGACTAACATGAAAGGTGTCTCGCCTGTAGAGTTGTTAGCCATGGTTCTGATTGACGATAATACCAGCGGTAGTTCTTGACCCATAGCCCCTTGGCATTTTCCGGCTTCCTTTTTTTATGCCGTTTGACAAGATCTTGTTGAAAAACTCTACTTGCCCATTGGCTTGTGGGTGGGCTACTGCAGCAAAGTGATCCTTGATCTCTCTTTCTGACAGCCAATTTTTTAGCTTTAGGGTTTGAAACTGTGGACCATTATCAAAGATAATTGACTGCGGCATGCCGAACCGAGTTGCTCTTGACATCATTCGTAGTTATACCTCGCACTACCTCTGTTTCCATCCACTTGGTAAAGTAATCCACAACCACAATCACAAACGAAAATTCTTTTGTCCAGCAGCCATAGGGAAAGGTCCCAAGATGTCCATGCCCCATTTGGCAAAAGGAAGTGGGAACAAAATGTGAGTTAGATAATTGGACGGGGCTTACGGTGCAAGTTTCCATGCTTCTAACAACTATCACATTTCTTAGCATAAGCGAGAGCATCTTGTTTTAAGTTAGGCCATAGTACCCAGTTCTCAAGGCCTTCTCTCATAGGGCTCTTCCCCCAATATGAGATGCATATGCTCCTTCATGGAGTTCCTTCAACACTTCCAGGCCATCCTCCCTAGTAATACACTTCAGAAGAGGACGATTGAATGACTTTTTATACAGGGTTTCATCCCATAGCTCAAACCACTTGTCCATGGCCTTGACATACTTAGCCTCCACAGGGTCTGAAGGTAAGTGGTGGCCTGTTTTCTTGAATTTTATGATAGGCTCCATCCATACTGTTCCTCGGCTAAGAAACAGGACTTGCTCTTGATCAATACTTTTCTTTGGCTTTACTTCCCAAAACACTTGTCCTTGGTACATCACAATCAGTGAGCTAGCCGGCTTTGAGAGAGCATTAACCTGATGATTTTCTGATCTTGGTACTTGTTCCAGAACAAAGCGCTTTAAAGGCTCAATCTCATCTTTGATCAGACGCATATATTTGCTCATTGATGCTTCCTTGCATTCATAATCTCCATTTACTTGGCTGACGACTAAGAGAGAGTCTGGTTTAGCCTCAATCTCTAAAGCCCCAGTCGCTCTACACATCTTGATTCCAGCTAGCAGGGCCTCATACTCAGCTTCATTGTTGGACGCTTGGAACTGGAACCTTAATGCATATTTGAACTTATCTCCCTCTGGGGATTGGCAAATGATTCCTGCCCCAAATCCATCGGCGGTTGACGATCCATCTACCATGAGCGTCCAATGCTTCCTACCTTCCGCTGGATTAACTATTGGATCTATAGTTGGCCGAGTAAGTTTAACTATATAATCTGCTAAGGCCTGACCTTTGATTGCCTTCCTTGGCTCAAAGGTTATGTCAAACATGTTGAACTCGATGACCCACTTTAACATTCGTCCAGCAACCTGTAATTTTTGCAAAACTTATTTCAATGGTTGGTCAGTATAGACTACTATACTATGGGCCAAGAAATAAGGCCTCGATTTTCGGCTGGCCATGACCAATGCCAATCCAAACTTCTCCACTGAGGTGTATCTACAATCTGCATCTTTGAGCACATGACTCACAAAGTATATTGGTATTTGCATTGCTTTTCTCTCGGCTAGCAGGACATCACTTACAGCCTGAGGAGATACGACTAAGTATAAAAACAATTTCTACCCCTCGGCTGGACTGACCAACCTAGGTAACTGACGAAGATGGTATTTGACCTGCTGAAGCGCTTGCTCTACTTCAGCAGTCCACTCAAACTTGGCTTTCTTCTTGATTGTAGCAAAACCCGATGACACTTATCACCCGAGCTTAGAAGGCAAACGACCAAGAGCCGTCAGGTAGCCCGTTAGACGCTGACCTTCCTTAATCTTAGCCGGTGATTTCATATCCAATATGGCTTCAATTTTTTCAGGATTGGCTTCTATTCCCCGCTGATCTTCAAGAAACCCCAAGAACTTCCCAGCCAGGACTTTAAAAACACACTTTTAAGGAATCAGCTTTAGCTTATACTTCCAGAGAGTCTCAAAGGTCTCTCGCAGATCACTAATGTAACAGCCCCCACTTCCGAGCTGCTAGCTAATCACACTTAACATTCACTATTCACAATCAACACTTAATTAACCTCGAATTACATTATCTTGCAGCGGAAACATAACCTTTTACACGAACCTGGACCTGTGGGTTATGAGCCCACAATAATATCCCAAAATAGAAATACAATTACATGAATTGATCAATCGAATCTCCGATATAATACATTAAAACACCATAACATTCTTTCCTATAACACTATATAATCTCCACCATAGCTCATCCGAAAAACATCTCTTATAATACCATGATCCTTAAACCACACCGGAGCCAGATTCCTCATTCCCTGCAAAAATCATTAGTATTGAACGCTGTCCCCATCAAGACGGGTTCCAAGAACAAAATCGGGCCGAGTACACACTTGTCCAACCAGAAATTATTTTTGGTGGCTTAAAACACATTCGAGTTGTTGAGTGTGATTTTATAGAGAATAAATGCGTAATAAAGAAATTACCTTAACATGTGAACTTTTATATCTCATGGATCAATATACTTAAAACAAAATCACAAAAATATATCTTTTCATCAAAGATTCCGCATAACCAATATATTTATACTTCTCAAACATTTTATACTTGCTCAAAATACAAAGATATTCCTCGATAGATACCAAGGATGCAAACGTAATATGTCAAAGAATATACTGAGTAACTTTCCAAAAGCTTTCCATAAATTATCTTGCTATAACAGTATCATTATCAAACATAACTCAAATTTTTCTCAATACTTTAGCATCAAAATATTTGCTTAGGGAAGGAACACGAATGGAGAGGGGTAAACCACGTCTCCGGACTTTTTGAGGGACGTCTCCCCACCTTTCTTATATACTGCTTGCAAGACTTTTAGGTCATGACCCTACATAACGGAGCAATACCCGCTTCGGAGCAATACCCGCTCTAACACATAATGAGCAATACCCGCTCTACGAATGTTGTTCGTCACTGCTTTCGCAACTACTTCCCTTCTAAAACAAAACATAACCACAATACTCAATTATTCATTTCACAAACACATATATTTCGAAACTCATATACATGGTTTCGAAAATTCATATAACATATATTCATATCTTATAATAGGATAACAAATCCATGTTCATATTTTTGGAAACATACTTTGGAAATGATGGAGATTTGACTTAGAAATCATATGCCAAATCCATTACACAATTCTAAATTACTTAGTATTATTCAAAATCTGAAATCTCGACTTATCTTCATCTCCTTAACATCATTTGACAGATTTTGATAGTAAATGTTTTTTCACAATTGGAACCGATAACGTAGTCAAAATGTAGCATATGCTTCTCAAAGATTTACAAGGTGGTTAATTATTGCCGAGACCATACACTAAGCACGTATAACCTATGGTTTCTAACTTTATAGACCATAATATTTCCTCTAACTCCTTTTGGCTATTTCCCCTTCATTGTAACGGTTTTAGTCCCTTATCCTTGGACTTCCATCTTTAACTTCTAGCAACTCACTATAGCCTCCAAGAATTCTCAAGATATGAATGTTCCTTAAAGGATTACTTATCCCCAATACATGAACTCAACATTGTTAGAATCATACTTGTATGTCCAACTTATCACATTAATATCTCAGATTTCCCATGACCATATTATATCATAATAAATCATCTACGTTTATTATTGTAAGTCAAGATATCTCACTCCATATTTCTATGTCATAAACAAATATTTCATGACTCAACTATTCATCCAAAAATTTACAATTACGAGATACTTAAACTCATTATCTTAATCAATCTTAATTATATAACTCATAACCATACAACCCTAAATATCTAAACTTGATGTTCATATTAGTCTTAACACTCTATTATTTCAATATCAATACACATCATTAACTCCTAAACTCTCCTTTACACTAGATTTACCTTTCCCCTAACTTCCATTTACATAACCTTACTTATCTTACTATAAAATTATACCTTTGAACTTTCTTACTTAATCCAATTCCAGATATGACCTTTCATAACTTAAATACTATAAGTTACACTTCTCTATTTGATATTCTTTTGAACCACCACCCATATCTTGATCCTTTATTTCTCTAATATGACCTTCACATTTCAGATCTTACTTCTCAATATTTAATATTTCGTCTCAAATACTTATTTTGGTTATAACATCTCTAGGACTCACAAACCTATTGTAACCACTCTATTAACCCTTAGATTAATGTTGAACTTCCAAAATTCACTTCCAAATAATTATCCTTAGATATCTAACTTGACTTCTATACATAACATTTTATACTCTTCCCCACCTTTCCATTTCCAATCCTTACTCCTCCAATTAGAAAATAAGACTCCTAAGCTCTTTTGCACTCCTCATTGATACCCATAATAGAAGTTTCCAAACTCAGTTATCACCTTCCCTCGACTTAGACAACATAATTCAAATTTAGTGTCTGATACTTCCCCAAACCATCACTCCAGCCCCTTTATATCGATATCATTATTATAGAACTCATTTATTTAACTTTATGTCCCAACGTTGAGTGTTTCTCATTCCCAATATATATACTTCCCAATATATACTTTTATAGTCGTCTGATCTTTAAGAACCATATAAATTTTATAACGGGTTCTAACCCATTAATTGACGTTGGCACTCCAAAACTTACACAATCACCCAACTCCACTTTTCAAATAATAATTAACATTCTCAAACATAATTCTTCGATCTACTAATTTGTCCCAAAACTACTTTGACATAACTTTCCAATATTACAAAACCCAAATTCCTCAAATAGTCCTTGTTGGTATCCTTCTATGACATAATGTAACCTTTTTAATCTGAACTTATTCTCCTTATAATAATAGTTCATACTATACTCGTTCATTGTTTACTACATGTATATTTTCGTACTCAAATAATAGTCCTCCAAAACTCATGTTATAATGTACTCCGAAATTACAACTAACTACAACTCCGAACCCATATCTTCTAACCTCTAATGCATGTATTTCGAAATGGGTAATCAAACATCATAATTGATTTCTTAAAAATTCATACAAGAAACTCGAACAAGAATTAATCTTACCAAGATGTGATACCGAGGTTCTCAATAACCTGGCAATCATGTTCTTATAAAGTTTATACATTTATAACCATATATAAACGAACTCTTTTCGAAATCATAATTGAGCTTCATAACCTTATCCATTCCCCTAATGTATAACTCATCGAACTCATAGAATCAAACTTATAAATATTGAAAATATAGTGAAACTCTCATTTGGAACCAAATATCCATGCCTTATTAATATCACAAAACATGGTTCATCAAACAAATTTATACTATTGATTCTCAAAACAACATAACTTATAACCAATAGAACTTAACATGCAATTTAGTTACGCCTTTGTCTTTAAAATCATAAACATGTATTTCACAAACCATATAGTACACAAATCACACTTTTAATACAACCCAAGTTTAACTTATGAAAACATATCAAGATCAACTTATATAGTTTATATGATGAAAACATGTCAAGATCAACTTATATAGTTTATATGATCGATCGAAATATCAATAATATATTTGAAAAGTGGAAGGACATGTGTGTACCTTTTCTTAATCTTCAAATATTGCTCAAGCCCCGAAATTGATTCTAATAATCCATTATTTTCGCTCAAAAGAGCTTGAATTCTACAATGATTCACCTCAACAACAATAGCAATAATTAGCAACCTTTCTCACTACATTTCAGATAAGAAAACTAACTTCTTATACTTTCTAAATTCTTTCATGAACTAACCACAAACCTTTATATACAAACTATTTCACTAATCAACTCACATTTTCTATCTCACATGATAACTCTAATTCCCCATTCTAATTTATAGATAATATAATCAAACAACATAATTTATATAAATCAGATTTTATAATCTTACTTAAGAAGGATCAATTCATACTATAAGCTCCAATCCATTAAATAAAAAGGGAAGAATCAATCTTTAAGTTTAACAAACTATACCACAAACCGATTTTTGCATATCAAAAGCAAGATTAAGAACTCAATTTATTTGTGAAATCAGAAATTGAAATAAAACTCATTTTCAAGAGGGATTTGAATTCTTGGAATTGAAAAGTGGAGGAAGAGAGCTTATACTTATACCTCCATAAAAGAGATGAAGGAGATGATGGTTGCAAGCACCAACAACAACTATGCATCAATCACACACACACGCAGCAATGCAGCAAGAAAGAACACACAAGCAGCGAGACAACGTATCAAGAAGTGCAGCCACACCACCAAACTTGCAAAGGCCATAACTTATAGCTCCGAACTCCGATTGAAGAAATTTCTGAGCCTAAATTCAATAGCTCGAAGAGATCTACAAGTTTGATGAAGAAACAGAGAACAAAACTGGATTGCATGCTGTACATAATTGAGGCAACAAATTGTCGAAAAACGAGAGGAGAGAGAAAATTCAGCGAGAGAAAGGAACCGCGAGAGTGAGAAGAGTTTGGGCTTTTGGGATTTCCTTAATCTCAACTCAATTTGGGGTAATTAATCTCAAAATCTTCAAAGCAACAATTGACAACACAAAAGAATTGGGATGGTTGTCATTAGGAGATGATGACACGAATGAGGAGAAAGAATAACACAATTGTTGTTTTTTTTCTCCTTTAAGAAATTCATAAGGGCACTTTTGTAATATCAAATCATAGATCAAAAATCTTATTTTGCTTCAAAATATAGTTAAACTTAGAAGTATCAACTTAAATTTTAAATTTTAAAAAAGATAATAATTACAATTACGTTTTAATGAAAGGTGGTTAGAATTGGGCTATTACATACTACCACCCTTCAAAGAAGTTTCGTCCTCGAAACTTGAAAACAGAAAACTTTGGCTCATTTCAAAACGAGTACAACACATTAATCATTTTCACAAAAATCAAACCAAGCCGGACTCTAATATCTCAAAAGATAAATTTGACTCCAATCCAATTACGAATTTCTCCAGAATTTAAATCAATATAATTCGATCTTCTCCAATAGCAACCCATGCTCCAAGCTAAAACCCTAATAGAACTTTCACATTTCCAATCTTCAATTCTCAATAATCAACCTTATACTCGCCTTTATATCTATTCCTCAATTCTTCACCAACCAATATCCCAAATCAATTTCAAACAATCCCAAAAATCTTTCTTGAACTCATATGCCATGATATGAAGATCACGACACTCTAATGCAACCTTGCTCAGATACAACCTGTAACAGCCCCCACTTTCGAGCTGCTAGCTAATCACACTTAACATTCACTAATCACAATCAACAAAGAATATACTGAGTAACTTTCCAAAAGCTTTCATTAAATTATCTTGATATACCAGCTTCATTATCAAACATAACTCTTATTTTTCTTAATACTTTAGCATCAAAATATTTACTTAGGGAAGGAACACGAATGGAGAGGGGTAAACCACGTCTCCAGACTTTTGAGGGACGTCTCCCCACCTTTCTTATATTCTGCTTGCAAGACTTTTAGGTCATGACCCTACATAACGGAGCAATACCCGCTCCGAGCAATACCCGCTCTAACACATAATGAGCAATACCCGCTCTACGAATGTTGTTCGTCACTGCTTTCGCAGCTACTTCCCTTCTAAAACAAAAAATATCCGCAATACTCAATTATTAATTTCACAAACTCATATTTTTCGAAACTCATATACATGGTTCTAAAAATTCATATAAAATATATTCATATCTTATAATAGGATAACAAATCCAGGTTCATATTTTTGGAAACATACTTTGGAAATGATGGAAATTTGACTTAGAAATCATATGCCAAATCCATTACACAATTCTAAATTACTTAGTATTATTCAAAATCTGAAATCTCGAATTATCTTCATCTCCTTAACATCATTTGACAGATTTTGATAGTAAACATTTTTTCACAATTAGAACCGATAACGTAGTCAAAATGTAGCATATGCTTCTCAAAGATTTACAAGGTGGTGAACTATTGCCGAGACCAAACACTAAGCACGTATAACCTATGGTTTCTAACTTTATAGACTCGTAATATTTCCTCTAACTCCTTTTGGCAATTTCCCCTTCATGTAACGGTTTTGAGTCCCTTATCCTTGGACTTCCATCTTTAACTTCTAGCAACTCACTATAGCCTCCAAGAATTCTCCATATATGAATGTTCCTTGAAGGATTACTTATCCCCAATACATGAACTCAACATTGCTAGAATGATACTTGTATGTCCAACTTATCACATTAATATCTCAGATTTCCCATGACCATATTATATCATAATAAATCATCTACGTTTATTATTGTAAGTCAAGATATCTCACTCCATATTTCTATGTCATAAACAAATATTTCATGACTCAACTATTCATCCAATAATTTACAATTACAGATACTTAAACTCATTATCTTAATCAATCTTAATTATATAACTCATAACCATACAACCCCAAATATCTAAACTTGATGTTCATATTAGTCTTAACACTCTATTATTTCAATATCAATACACATCATTAACTCCTAAACTCTCCATTACACTAGATTTACCTTTCCCCCTAACTTCCATTTACATAACCTTACTTATCTTACTATAAAGTTATACCTTTAAACTTTCTTACTTAATCCAATTCCGTATATGACCTTTCATAACTTAAATACTATAAGTTACACTTCTCTATTTGATATTCTTTTAAACCACCACCCATATCTTGATCCTTTATTTCTCTAATATGACCTTCACATTTCAGATCTTACTTCTCAATATTTAATATTTCGTCTCAAATACTTATTTTGGTTATAACATCTCTTGGACTCACAAACCTATGTAACCACTCTATTAACCCTTAGATTAATATTGAACTTCCAAAATTCACTTCCAAATAATTATTATTAGATATTGAACTTGCCTTCTATACATAACATTTTATACTCTTCCACACCTTTCCGTTTCCTATCCTTACTCCAATTAGAAAATTAGACTCCTAAGCTCTTTTGCACTCCTCATTGATACCCATAATAGAAGTTTCCAAACTCAGTTATCACCTTCCCTCGACGTAGACAACATAATTCAAATTTAGTGTCCGATACTTCCCCAAACCATCACTCCCGCCCTTTCTATCGATATCACTATTATAGAACTCATTTATTTAACTTTATGTCCCAACGTTGAGTGTTTCTCATTCCCAATATATATACTTCCCAATATATACTTTTATAGTCGTCTGATCTTTAAGAACCATATAATTTTTATAACGGCTACTAACCCATTAATTGACGTTGGCACTCCAAAACTTACACAATCACCCAACTCCACTTTTCAAATAATAATTAACATTATCAAACATAATTCTTCGATCTACTAATTTGTCCCACAACTACTTTGACATAACTTTCCAATATTACAAAACCCAAATTCCTCAAATAGTCCTTGTTGGTATCCTTCTATGACATAATGTAACCTTTTTAATCTGAACTTATTCTCCTTATAATAAGAGTTCATACTATACTCGTTCATAGTTTACTACGTTGGATATCCATTCTGGATAATAAGTTTCTCTTATGAACTGGGCCTCCAACAATCTATGTACTTCTTTGTCCACCGCTTGATTCTTGGCTGGTCCCAGATGTCTTTTCTTTTGATGAACTGGTTTCATATTTAAGTCAACATTCAAATGGTGCACGACTATCTCTCGGATCAATCCCGTGGAACTCTTCAACACTATAGGCAAACACATCTTGAAACTCTTTGAGTAAATCTATCAAAATTCCTCGCAACTCAGGGTAAGAGAAGATCCAATCTTCAAGGTTCTTTCTGGACGAGCATCATCTAGACATATATCCTCTGAGGCCTCAACAGGCTCTGGACACTGAAGTGCCAAACCCAAGATAGCCATAACTTCTTTCGACGAGTGAGGTTCCTCCTTAACTGGTACATACTTTCTTTTCTTGCAGGGAAGGGTCTCGGATGTTCTCCTTGAGGGAGCAACCTGCATCTGAGAATTTTCAATGGTCTTTCTCAATGAGGCTGCTTGGGTCATTATGATTTCGGTCGTTTTCCCTTCACCAGCAGCCTTCGTCTGATTTTGCTCTTCAACCTCCAGGACGATGGCTTCAGAGTAGTCAGATAACATTCTCTACCCGCCTGCTGATCTCCGTAAAGAGTTTCAATCTACCCTCCATCTGATTCAAACTTCATGAGCATAAGATGAGCAACTATTACTGCTTTAACATGATTCAGTGTTGGTTGTCCAAGAATGACATTGTAGGCTGTTAAGTCTCAGACGACAAGAAACTTGATGAATAAAGTTCGGGAGACATCCTTCTCTCCTACTCGGACCAGCAAAGTAATCGTCCCCATAGGATGGATAACTCCTCCCCCAAACCCAATGATAGGGTGGTGGACAGGGACCAAGTTCTTCTCGTCAAACTTTAACCTGGACAAGCATCTGCACTGATGATGTCCGTCGAACTTCCGGTGTCAATCAAAATTCTTCTTACTCTTAGGTATGCGATCTTCATTTCCACAACTAGAGGATCGTTATGAGGGGTCTTCAACTTTCCCCGGCCTTGCTCACTGACCACTACCTTTGGTAAGGGCTCGACCTTTGTCTGATCAGTAAACAAAATTTGGCCAAGCTCCCAGAGATAGTTTTTGTGCCTCCGATTAGTTGGTCCTCCAGCTGTAAACCCACCAGAGATGACTAAGACAACATCTTCATCAGTGCTTTCACTTTCCTTCTTCTTGCTTTGATGATCGTCCTTCTTCTGAAACATTCTTCCCCCTTGGGGCAAGTACGAGTTCATCTTCCCTCGACGAGCTAAATCCTCCAAGGCCCTCTTAAGGCTTACATTCATTAGTCTCATGATCAAAGTCCTTGTAGAAATGACAATACTTGCTTTTATCTCGGTTTGTTTAAGGAGTCTTCATCTCAGTTGGAGCCTTAAGCTCATATTGATCCTTTATCTCCATAAGAATGGAGTATTGATCTTTACTAAATTCTATGGGATCACCTGAAGATTCAGATTCTTTTCTCTTTCCTCGTCTGAACGAAGTAGTTGTGGAGGTTATTGCCCAAGTCTCAGCCTTCTTAGGGTTGTTCTTTTTTTCCTGAACTACCTCTTCCGGCTTCTTGGACTAAGGGTGCTTAGCCTCAGCACAAACTTCAGTAGCATGTATGAATGCTTCAACCTCTTTCATGGCTTTTGTAAGAGTGGTGATTTTCTTTTTGACGAGATCGAACTTAAAACTTCTTGGTCGTAGCCCTCTGCAGGAGTGGTGATTTTATTCTTGACGAGATCGAACTTCAAACTTCGAAGGGCTTCTTTTCGTCCTTGAATGACCTTGCCCAAATGCATGGTTGTCTTTTGTTCTTGCTGATTTGCTACAAAGTGACTGGTAAATAAGTAACTGAGTACAGTAAAACTGTTAACTGAGTTGGGAGGAAGGCTGTTAAACCACTTCTCGCACCAAGTAGCATCGTCCACTGCTTGGACATACATATGATGCTTATAAGCAGAAAGGTGATCATCCGGATCAGTCGTTCCATCAAATGGCTCTATTGTAGGGAGTTTAACCTTTGGGAAGGGGGGCGCCTCCATGAACCTGGCCGAGAAAGGGGTTGGCCAGTTGATCCGGAGGGTTCCCAGCTGTCCTTCAATGGGTATTAACTTCTTACGTTACTCCTTCAAATCGGGATTAGATGAGGTGTTTGTTGGGGCTGCACGCCGATAGACCATTGTCTGCACCACTATTTTCTCTTGTCTTGGACGAAGAAGGGAAGGACCCAGACTTCTTCCGTCGGTCCGAGAATGTATCTTCAAGGGGAGATCTCTCAAATACGGCGTAGACCCTGTGGCCGACCGTTGCAATGCAGCTGCTTTCTTTGCCTCCAAGTATTCCCGGGTATCTGTTTCCATTTGGTGTCCATTTGGACGCCGATCATCCTGGGACCTAACCACCAGTTCCAACCATCTTCTTTCGTTTGCTCACTACCTTCCATCCGTTTTTTCGTGGTTGTTCTTCTAGAGACTTCTTGATGAGTAGGTCGACTAGGACCCGCACGATTCTCTTGAGAGCGTCCTCGAAGAGGAGCCGGATTGTTAGTAGTCGCCTCTAGATTCACCTGAAAAAATAGCATATTGTTCTTGATCTGTTCCTGGACTACCGCTGCCATCTTGGTCTGGAAGTCATTCAAAACATCTTCCACATAAGCAGCAGTCACGGGACGTTCTAGAATTTGACCAGGAACATTAACGATGGACGAAGGTCTTTCCCTCCCTCGAGGTGGTTGCTCATCATCTACTGTGTCTTCTACTCGAATCTGAAAACTGCGATTTCTAGCTATGTTGGACGAGTGACAATCAACCATCGTTACGTCTCCCCACAGACGGCGCCAAATGTTTAGTCTACTTGTAGGACAAGTAACTTTGATTCTTCAATGTGTTCTTTAAGGAGACTTGTGCAACGATTCCTCAGCTTCGCACTCCGAACCTACAGAAAAAGGAACCAGCCTTGGAGGTTTGGGTGGTGGTTCCTTTTCCGGCTTAAGTCTGTATCATGTATGAGAATAGCTGTAGAGATAGAGAGAGAGAATATTTTAATAGAGTAATGGCACAGTTTTCAATGATCTACGTTTTACCTGATTTTGAGGAGACTATTTATAGTGTTTGGGATCTGAGAGCTGCCATTTGTTGTCACTCTAGAATGGAAGCACTCGATTGGCTAGGCAATCGATTATGACATGTGGCGTACAATGATTTGAGGCCGAATATCGCCCAATCATATGCGGCTATTTTTTGGGAGTTGGGCTCTGAATATTCCTTGTGGCCAAAGGTGGGCCTTCATCCTTAAGGGAATAAAAACCCTTAAAAAGAGACAAGTTTCCCTCCTTTTTCTGGGACACGTGGAGCTCCTGATTGGTCCATGTATCACATTATTAGCTCTTCATAATTAGGTTACAACAACTTGACTTTTATATACTTCGATTATACACTTTACGAAATCTCTCTACTAAACCTCTCTACAAAACTCATACTTTTAAAATCTACAAACACAAACACATTCAAATCTACATATTTTTCAGATATACATACAAGTTTAATTTTTCAGGCTTCACGATTGCTCGTCCCGAAGGTTGTCAATCTCTAAGACCCAACCACGGTATAATCCTAAGGGTTCTTCAATTAATTTATTTTTATACTGAAGTTACTAAAAATTTCTTTCCTAATGTAGATCTTTAATATAAAAATCGCACTTTTGTACATAATTATCCTTCTTTCATTTTTATTTATTTTTATATTTTCATATGCATGTTATATGATTGTATGATTTAAATACATTTATCACCTCATATATGTTATTTTTGCTAATCAAGACCTAAAGAATTATTCTAATATTAATGAGATGATCTGGACAACCTGTTAGGTTCCCTGTAATTTTGATTGCTTAATAACATATCACTAAAAATAGTCTTTTATGTGTTTCCTGAACCAACCTAGACTAAAAATAGTCTTTTGATTGCTTATTACACGTCAGCGTTAACCGCTTCATTTAAGAGCACCAGCTCTGATACCAATTGTTGTTTTAATATGAACAATACAAGAGGGGTGTGAATTGTATTATTAGGAACAATGAGCTTTTTTTGCGGAATTTAAAGAACAACGAGAAAACCAAAGTAAAGAGACAAGAGATTTAACGAAGAAAACCTTCATAGAACTTATAGGAAGTAAAAACCTCAACGCCAAGGGATTTTAACTTGAGACTCATTCACTAATAATAGGTCAACAACTCAAGTGCAACCTATTCCTCTAGAGTTCCTTCTCTCGTTCCACTAGGAACACTAATCCCACAACAGTCCCTCAACCGTTGTTACTCTCTCTCTCCAACTTCACTCAAAGTCCTCTCTTTTGTACTCTCTCCGTCCCAGAATACTTTTGACACTTATCAGGGCACGTAGTTTTAGACGATAAGTTGTTGTTTGGTCATCAATTATTATTTTATTGAAAAAGTAGATGTGATAGGAGTTAGTAGGTAGTAAATGTAGTATTATTTTATTTGGTGGCGAGAGAGTGTGGGCCAATCGTTAGAGTTGGTAGATAATATGAGTGGTATTATTTTATTTGGAGGAGAGAGAGTGTGGGACAATGGTTAAAAGGTAGAAAGATTAAAATAATAGTGGGTCATATCCAAAAATAGAAGTGCAAAGAGTATTATGGGACAGATGAAAAAGGAAAGTGTAAATAGTATTCCGGGATGTAGGGAGTACAAGATTTCACTCAAAATCCCAATTCCAAACCGAATTGCAATAGATGAATAAACACAAGTGAAACTCACAACAAGACTAGGAACACTAACAAGTATGAGAATAGTCAATGACACTCACACTAGAAAAACGTTTGCTCTCTTAAAACATGTAGTTAGTGATGCTTAGAATAATATGTCAATGAGTTATTTATAGATGAGTGAGTTTACACGAGTAAACCCTACTTATCACTAAGTAACTCATTTCTTATCTTTTCCTAGAATAAAGCAACTTCTTTTTTCAAATGCTAAAATCATTTTTTATTTAGATATCTTTTGTGATAAAATCGGTTTTCAAGCAACTCAAATAATACATAACAAAATTCGGTCAAATAAAATAAGAATTTTTTTCTTAACAAATTAGTTGAGACAAATGACAAAATAGATAAAGATAAGATTTTATTTAAACAAAGATATAATCGGTTTTAAACAAAATCTCTAATACTTAATAAAACAAAAAGATAAACATAAATAACATATTTTATTCTAAGCATATTAATTCTTAGTGCTAAGTAGCTGCTCCTATACTAACGTTGATTCCTTAACATGAGAAAATGCTCTGTTCTCGATCTCAGAACAACTCTTTATTCCAAACTTGTTGCTTGTTCCTTGCAAATTTTGCTAAGTTCATTCTACTGGAGACTTTGGGAACATTGCTTCCAACAGCTTCATCAAGTATTATGAGGTCCAATACTACTTGAATCCTTCATTGTCCTTGACAAACCTGTTTCATCATCATAAACACTTTGTAGAATATTAGTCCAATTAAATTTGTGTTCGTTATATGTCATCTTCAAAACTTAGGGTCAACATTCTTTCATCTTACCTACATAAAAAAAACATTAGTTAAAATTTGTCAAAATAAGTTATGCAATTACGAAACTATTAAATTGCCAAAATGCGAGTAAAGGTAATAACGAATAATTTAATAACAAACATCACACTTCACCCTAACTAAGCATATCATTAAAATAAAAGAAGGTAAATACAACTTTTTTTGCCTCAACTTGCCTTGTCAACCTTATTAATACCATGTTTTCTTCACCTTTAGAAACTAATATTTTAATCATTGTTGTAATACCCATATTTTTAAGCAAGTTTAAATAGAGGCTAATTATGTATCTATTGCTTAATTTGATAGATTTTGTTAAATCAATTTAGTGTTTTATTTTTAATTTTTATTATTAGGAAAGATAATTGGTCCGAAAACCAACCCCGCTAGGCTACTAGCACTGCGGGCACACCACCCGTAGGATGGGTACAAGACTAAACGACCTAGAAGTAAATGCCCAACATATTGTTGGGATGATGATTCGAACCCTTGGCAATGCCTTGGAATTCGGGGTGGTACTCCACTGAGCTACCACCTCTCCCTCAAAATTTAGTGTTTTATGACAAAAAGAAAACTCTATCCTATATTCTAAAATGAGATTGTTAATTTGTATGCTTTTAGGAATAATATTTTGATCTTAGGAAAAAATTTACCATCGTTTTATTTCGTTGTCAAGCATACATGCCCCATACAAATATTAAAAGGGAGATTTGTTAGAAACAACCTTTTAAATACAAGTTTTTGCGAGAAACAACCTTTTTAAAAAAAACTAGCAAAAGGAGACCTTAAGAAGAAAATATTTTGCCAGAATAACCTCGACCCATTTTCCGGCATTGACCAAATATTTTTCCCCGCGTTAACTCGTTAAAACCAAATATGTGGAGGGCACGTGAACTCGCATCTTTTATGTTTCAACCATATTTTTCTCCATTTTTCGACATTGACCAAGTATTTTCCGATGTTGACTTTATCAGTATATGAAGGGAAATGAGGTTGAAACATAAGAAATGTGGGTTACATGCCTTTCCATGTTTGGTTTTAGTGAGTTGAAGTCGCAAAATACTTGGTCAATGCTCAGAATATGGGTCAAGGTTGTTCCTCGCAAAAAAATTACTTTTAAGGTCTTATTTTGCTAGATTTTTTTTAAAAGGTTGTTTCTTACAAAAACATGTATTTAAAAGGTTGTTTGAGACAAATATTCCATATTAAAAACACAATTCCTCCTATTCTCTCTTCCTCTGTATTCTTCCATCGTGTATTGTGTATGTTACCGCGAAACCCACTCGTCGGTGTTCTTCCAACTCATAACTTTCTCCTTCATTAAAGCATGTTGTGCTCGTGCTTTTTCTCTCCTCTATTGCCGCTACTGCTGCTGCGAGTGTCGCCGATAGGCTGCAACTGCCGCTGCTATTCCCGCTGTTGTTGTTGTCCATCGTTCTTTCTTCCCTTCCCTGCTTCGTGGATGCTGCTGGCTCGTCACGGTGGCAGTAGCCCCAACGAAGCTGTGGCAATACCAATGAAGATAATAAAGTTAATTATTTTAGTAATCGTATTTTATTGCTAGGGAATAAATATGATTAATAGGACAATATTGATTGGACCTATAACTAAAATATATTAATCCTATGAGGTCACACATTGTAGCACAAGTTGGACAAAGCAATCCAAATCCATTTAGGATTAGGGTTGGGCTGGTCATAAGGGGAATAAGAGGAGAATTAGTTCTCCTAACTAGCCTATGACTCTTCTATTATATATAGGATATAAAATTAGGGTTAAGGTAATCACTTGACTAAGCAGTTTCTTTTCAACAGAGAGAGAGCAAGTGAAACCCTAAATTATTCCTTCTAACCGGGGCCTATACCACCTAAATACAAGAGATTTCTTCTCTTCTGTTCTAGCAGACGTTGGTGTTCAACTGGTGCTCGTGGAATAATTAGAGGAGCAACACTTGGGGCTCTCAGATCTTCAAAGCTTGCATAAAATAGGGAAATCACGCTACAAAGGTTTGATATTTAATCCCTATTGAATGATTCATGTATTTGATTATGTTTGTGATCCTATGATTGATGTTAGGAAATTGTTTCGAGAAATTCCGCTATTTGCATCTATATGTTACTACAGTGTTATTAGTTTTGCCTAATTCATAATATTCATATGATCATGTTAATGTATGTAAAATTATTATTTTTACTCAATTAAGGAAGGTTTTATTTATGGCATGAATTTGCATAATTGATATTTGATATTAATTGATTGGAAATTGTAAATAATGTTTCCAAATTTTTTATATTATGGACGAAATAAATTGGTTAATTCACTCCAAATTATTTGGATTTTTATAAATATATTTGTTAGATTTAAAATTATTTAATGTTTAATTTGATTAACCATTGAAATAATTTGTTAACAATTAAAAGATTTGATTTTCTACTTGTTAAATAAATTTAATATTCATCACCCACATAGATCTAGAATAATATGATTGTTAAAAATAATTTGATTATTTTCCCACTAATTTTCGGATTTTTATCATATTATTTATGAATTTTAGTAAAATTTTATGTTTAATTTGATTATTCATAAATTTTAAGGATAACAATTAAGATATTTGATTTTATTTGTTAAGATAATTCAGTAGATCATCCTAAAAATTAATTTTGAAATTTTCAGATTTTAATTGTTAATTTTCTAGAATTTTTGGATATTATTTGATTTTTTGCCCTAATTTTGAATTCTTGATTAGATTTATTGTTTAATATAGATTATACATTCAAATCTAACCTCAACAAACCTAAAAATTTGTTAAAGATTTGTTGATTGATTCAAAAAATTTTCCATAATTTTTGGATTATTAATACCCAATAAAATCCTAAATCTTTAAATTAATTGTTAATTAAAGATTAATTGAATTTATGTAAATTGTTACAAAAATTCAATGGATTGCCCACCATAGTTGGGTGGCCCCACCTGCGTCGGTGGAGGGAATGGCTGGGTCGGCGAGTTTCGGGACAAGGGCGGCGGCGCATCAGCCACACGAGTCCAAAGACGTTCCACGTGCGCGGCCGTGTTCTTGGCGGGCGTTAGCGTGCTTTGCCGCGTTCTATCGTCGGGTGGCTGGCCGGCGAAGCGGTGATGCGCGGCTCGGCTGGCCGGCGGTCCCGACTGTTGGCTGGCGGGCGGGTGTACGTGCCGGTTAGCATGCGGCGGTGGGCTTCGTGCCTACTGCCATGTTTGTCGTGAGTTTTGTGGGTGTTTTGGGTTGGCTGTTGACTGGCAGCCTTATTGTGCTGGTCAACGGTCGACAAGTCAACATTATTAAAAAATAAATTTGTTATAAGGGAAAATATGATTTTCCAGAGTTGAACATAAATCTAAAAGTTTTCTATTTTGCAAATTTGTGAATAATAATGATTATTGCCATGTTTAAATAAGTAATTGAATTAAAATAATAAAGTTTCCTAAATAATTTCTAGCTTAAATTTGTTATGTTTTATAATTATTATGGAAAGTTTTATTGACTTATTAATTGTTAATAAGTAAATAGTTTGTGTTTTTTTTTTATTTTGATATTATAAATGCGTAAATGTTTAATGTAATATGTATATATTTTTCATATTATGACTAGTATGATCCAAAGGATAGTAAATACGATATGCAAATTGTTACATTTGAATGTAAATTAAATACGATGTGCGAATCGTTTGTATTTTTTTAACTTTAAATTTTCGTTATTTATTTAATTCAAATTATGTAATCAAGCATGAGGATCCAAAGAGTTTTAAGGATGGTGATCCATGGAGATTCAAGGGAAGATTCATGAAAATTAGTTTTTTTCCTAAGTTTAGGGACCATACTAGATCATTTTAATTATTCCTTTTATTAATTTCTTGTGTTTAAATGCTTGCTTCCAAGTTTGTTTGTGGTTAATTGGTTCATGTGTTCACTATTAATTGACCATATTAGTAAACTTAGGTCCCCAAAAGTAATATTGAGTTTCTATGCTTTTCCAAACAATACCTATAAAGCCTTAGATCATGAGTAATAGGTTATGCCAAAGCAGGATGTTGCTCATATTTCCGGGGATAGTAGGGTAGGTTTTTGAAACTTACATGTTAATGTTTGGCTTAACTCAACAAAATCATCAAAATACAAAGTTTTGGGTTTTGAAGCTAAGAGATAGGAGTGAACAAGGAGTTTTTAACCTGTATACCAAGAATTATAATTAGTAAAGTGTTTACTTACCTCAACTACTATAAATTGAAGGTAGGGCCAAAGTCCGTTTGATTGTAGTGGGAGGGGATCTTGGTTATTTCTATATTTAATAAGGTACTTTCATTTTGAATAAAGGGTAGCAGTTAATTAAAACTTGTTTAATTGTCGCTTTCTTGATAAACATTAATTGATTCTTGCTTTATTATTTGTTGTAGTAATCATGTCTAGTAAGAACAACAACAACACCAACAATTCTACTTGAAATTTGCGCTTCGTCCTTTCGAAGGACAAATTGAATGCTGAATGTTTCACTGCAAGTGAAAGGGACATGGGATTCTTTCTCAGAACTGAAAAGTTAAACAACTTTCAAATGCAAGGAGAGGAAGCAACGATGTAAGTGATGCATGAAATGCTAACTCAGACCGAGCGAAACATTCCTAACAAGCCACGAAGAAACATAAGCATGTTCTTATGGATAGTAAAGGGCAATCGCTCAATAGGATTGGGATTGCTATTAAGAAGGACGAAAATAAATAAGTTGCCAAGTCTAAAACTTCTGAAAAGCAAAAGACTACACCAAAACCAAAAGTTGCTGATGAGCACTATTGTTACACCTGTAACAAGGTTGGTCATTGGAAGAGTAGTTAATTACCCCAAGTATCTGAAGGATCAAAAGAAAGGAGTTTCTAATTCAGATATGTATGTTATAGAAGTTAACTTAGCAACATCTGCTTCTTGGGTATTTGATACCGCTTGTGATTCGCATAATATATGTAATATGAAAGGCCTCAAAAGAAGTAGAACATTAGGAAAGGGAGAAGTAGATCTTCACGTTGGCAATGGAGCATGAGTTGCTACATTGGCAGTGGGAGTATATAGCCTACTTTTACCTTCAGGATTAGTTTTAGAGCTTAATAATTGTTATTATGTTCCTGCTATCACAAAGAACATTATTTCGATTCCTGTTTTGGATTTGAAAGGTTTTTCATTTACCATAAAGAACAATTGTTGTTCTGCGTACTTGAATGAAATATTCTATGTCTCCGCTAAGTTATCTTATGGTTTATATGTGCTAGACTTAGAAACCCACATCTATAACATAGACAGCAAGAAACATAAAACAAATGATTTAAAACCTACATACTTATGGCATTGTCGATTAGGCCAGATAAGCTCAAAGCGTATTGAGAAGCTTAATAAAGATGGAATTCTTAAATCATTTGATTTCGAATCATTTGATACTTGTCAGTTTTGCTTGATTGGGAAATGACAAAGTCTCCTTTCACAGGTTCAAGTGAAAGGGCCAATGACCTTTAACCCTCAAACATACGGATGTGTGTGGACTTATGAGTACGTTGTCTAGGGGAGGGTACAATTACTTCATTACTTTTACCGATGATGTGAGCAGATTTGGATTTGTTTACCTCATGCGGCATAAGTCGAAATCCTTTGAAAATTTTAAGGAATTCCCAAATGAAGTACAAAACCAACTTGGGAAGAAAATTAACGCATTGCGATCCGATCGTGGTGGTGAATATTTATCTCAAGAGTTTGTTGATCATTTATTTGAAAGATTGTGGCATCCTTTCACAATGGACTCCACCAGGAACACCACAGTTAAATGGCGTTTCCGAAAGAAGGAATCGAACTCTACTTGATATGGTTCGATCCATGATGAGTCTTGCTGATCTTCCTATTTCATTTTGGGATTTACGCTTGAAACAGTGGCAGGCACACTTAATAGAGCACCATCCAAGGCAAAAGGAAAAGACACCATATGAAATGTGGACCGGAAACGCTCCAAAATTGTCTTTTCTACTGATATGGGGCTGTGAAGCTTATGTAAAACGTTTACTTTTGATAAGCTTTCACCAAAATCCGATAAATGTCTCTTTGCGGGTTATCCAAAAGAGACTAAGGGATACTACTTCCACAACTAAGGCGAAAACAAATTGTTTGTTGCTCGTAATGGTGTCTTTATGGAAAAGGAGTTTATTTCCGAAAAACCAAAGGGTGAAATGTATATCTCGAAGAAATTCGAGATAAGCAACAAATGGATGAGGTTAACACCTCATCGAGGTGGCCCGACATGAAAATGCTCAGGAGGCGGTGCATTCAATTCACGTACCTCCTACCGTCCCACTTGAGATACTCCATGCGAAGTCACTCAACCTCGTGAGATAGAAACTTCTTCCGTTGTTCCAAAACGTACGTCTAGTAGGACCATCATTCCGTCAAAGAGATATATTATTTCATTTTGACCGAAAGTTATGAAATAACGATTTTAGGATTAGAAGAACCTACTAGCTACAAAGATGCTTTGGATAGTCAAGACTCCGAAAGATGGCTTCGAGGCCATGAAATCCGAAATGGATTCCATGTCCGAAAATCAAGTATGGGACTTGGTTGATTCGCCTAATGGGGTAAAACCCATCGGATGCAAATGGATTTTCAAGATGAAAATAGACAAGGATGAAACATTAGTGTTTTCAAAGTAGGGTCGGTGGCAAAAGGTTTCAAACAAATTCATGGTATCGACTATGATGAAACCTTCTCACCAGAGCCATACCGAAGTCCATTAGGATAATCCTTACGATCGTGCCTTTCATGACTATGAAATATGGCGAGATGGATGTCAAAACCGCTTTCTTGAATGGGTTCTTGAAAGAGGATGTGTACATGACACAACCTTAAGGTTTTGAAGATCCTTAAAAAATCCAGGGAGGGTATGCAAGCTTAAGAAGTCTATTTATGGACTAAAGCAAACATCAAGGAGTTGGAACCTCGGATTGATGAGGCAAACAAGAAATTTGGCTTTCTAAATGAAGAGGAATCTCGTGTATACAAGAAGTTAAGTGGGGAGTAGTATTACTTTTCCCGGGTCTTGTATGTGGATGACATACTTCTCATAGGAAATGATAAAACCATGCTTGGAGTCAACCAAGAAATGGCTTAAAAATTATTTCTCTATGAAAGATCTAGAGAGGTAGAGTACATATTGGGAATAAAGATCTATAGAGATAGATCGAAAAGGTCAGACTGGACTTAGTCAAGAGACTTATATTGATATGGTTCTTGCAAGGTTCAAGCAGAAAACTCCAAAAGAGGTTTCATTCCCATGCAACATGGCATAACACTTAGCAAGACTTAGTGTCCTTCGAGTCCCGATGAGGTCAAGCGTATGAGTAATGTTCCCTATGTTTATCTCTGCTTTACTAATAAACTTTTGATCCAAACAAATTCCTTTGCTGCATTTGCCGCCGCAATGTACTCACCCTCGCCGTAGAATCCGTGATGGTACTCGCTAGAGCTCTTCCACCACAAATCCTCCATTGAGACAAAATATGAAACCAGATTGAGATCGGAAATCATCTTTGTCACTCCGGAAGCTTGCATTGGTGTATCCAAGAATAACCAACTCATCATCTCCACCATAAACCAAAAAATTATCCTTAGTCCTTCGCAAGTACTTAAAGATGTTTTTCGCCGCAATCCAAAGGCGCATCTCCCGGATTTGATCGGTATCTCGCCGCATATACTCAAAACATATGCAACATCCGATCGAGTGAAAATCATGCCATAGCATTGAGAATGGCATCGAGTCGACACGTGACAACAATGGTGCCATTGCTCGCCGAAGGAACCCGCATCGCATCAAAGGTCTAAACATGTGCTCAGGAAATTCCATCTCATTCGAGAGATTGTTGGAAGAGAAGATCCGAAAGTAAGCATGGTTCATACCGAGGATAATATAGCGCATCCTCTTAATAAACCGCTCGCTCAACCTAAGAATGAGTGTCATACTAGGTCTATGGGAGAATGGCTTTAGGTTGTTTACTTCATGTTTATAATTGTAAAGACATTTATTATGCTTTCAATGTTTATCAATAAAAATTTATTTCTTATTTAATTGTTTGGTTTAGTATTAAATAAAATGTCCAAATAATTTGTGTTTTCAAATAGGATTATCGAAAACGTTTTGGATAATGGAACCCTATAAAGTGAATTGAAATCACAATTTATTTAAAGTCCCTTGTCTAAATCACTAAAGCGGACATAAGTGATTTATTTAAAAGACTAGTATATAATTAATTGATAGCCAGCTTATAAGGGCTATGGAGACATGTAGATGTCTAATTGATTATATGGATGTATATGTGATACATCGAGACTTGACCTAAATAGATTCTAAAGGTAGAATCAAACTACTATATTTAGTGGATTCCTTAGACATAAGTATGTCTTAATAACCACAATATAATTAGTTTAACTTCGATATTGTTAAACGCCGCGCCGTAAAAGGAGGTTATAAAGGCAATGATCAGGTGGGCTAAGAATTGAGTGGGAGTTATGGTCATAGAAGAGTGGATAAGTCCTTCTATTAAATAGGAATGGTGTCTGGGCCTCTTGATGAGCGAGAACTAAAAAATTGCATGGCCATGCGGAATAGGATTAAAGAGTTAATCCTTATTTGTCGAGCAATTCAAAGTCGAGAATAACGACATAGTATTCTCAAATTTGAAATTAAGTGACTTAAGGAATTTAACATTGCGCTCTTGTCTTCGGACAAGTGGGAGATTGAAGGAATATGTCCTTAGACATTCCGGCAATTACTAAATATAAATAAGAATTATATTATGAAGATAATAAAGTTAATTATTTTATTAATCATATTTTCTTGCTAGAGAATAAATATGATTAATAGGACAATATTGATCGGGCATATAACTAAAATATATTAATCCTATGAGGTCACACATTGTAGCACAAGTTGGACAAAGCAATCCAAATCCATTTAGGATTAGGGTTGGGTCGGTCATAAGGGGAATAGGAGGAGAATTAGTTCTCCTAACTAGCCTGTGACTCTTCTATTATATATAGGATATAATATTAGGGTTTAGATAATCACTTGACTAAGCGCTTTTTCACAAGAGAGAGAGCAAGTAAAACCCTAAATTATTCCCCTCTAACCGGCGCCTATACCACCTAAAAGCAAGAGATTTCTTCTCTTCCATTCTAGCGTACGTTGGTGTTCAACCGGGTGCTCGTGGACTAATTAGAGGAGCAACACTTGGGGCTCTCATATCTTCAATGTTTGCATACAACAAGGAAATCATGCTACAAAGGTTTGATATTTAATCCCTATTGAATGACTCGTGTGTTTGATTATGTTTGCGATCCTATGATAGATGTTAGGAAATTGTTTCCCGAAATTCCGCTATTCGCATCTATATGTTCCTACATTATGTTCAAGAAATGAATTTACATGCCCGTGTGTGTTGTAATATTTTTAATATCGTATATCGTATATCGTTTAGTCATGGCCATAGCTATAGATGCATATCTATGAGTTAGTTGTTAATTGTTATTAGATGATTATAAAAGAATACTCTTGTTCTGTTATTGGAATTGTTCAGAAATGTTTATATTTACGAAATATGATTTGTAAGAAATATGTTAAAGGGACTTCGTATTATTTTGGTTGGCTTAGCTCATGAACTGAGATAAAAAGTGGGTAAGGTACAGGTCGAGGAAATTGATCCGTATATATGTTAAGATAAAAGTTAAGATCGAAAAATGTCGAATATTTTGTTATGTTATGTTTCGTTATGTTCCGCCAAAACCCGTACTCTGCGCCGATTTGTGTTAAGTAATTGAGCTATGCTAGCGATATATTTTACCGGATGAATTCTTTTCCGAAGAATTACCAAGTTTGTTTAATATATGAAAAGGGTTTTGCCAACTAAAATCGTTTTGACGGCCGAAGTAAAGTTACTAAACTTTCCGCTCATTTTAGTTTTGTTTGTTTTGTATTTTCTTCCGTAATTTGCGGGTTTTTGTTGGAGGTTTGGAGTAGATCAAAAGAAAGAGTTTGGTCATGAAATTATAGTGGGATCAATGATTTGAAAGTTGTATTAAGGTATTAAGTTGCTAATACTCAAGTGCATATATGAGAATTAAGTATTTTATTATTTTGGATCGAGTAAAGTATTATGTAATCCGATAAGTTTTTAGAACTTATAATAACTTTTTAATCTTGTAAGTATACTTGGTTAACACTTATATTTCCATAACTTACGTGAACTTAATTGCACTTATTTAAATATGTGGAAATAAGGTGAAAAGAATAGGAGCGCCGCCTCAATTCCCAAAGACAATGGCAACAAACTATGATTTGTTTTTGTTTCTAAAAAAGCAACTAATTGAAAAATTGATGTTATTTAGCAACAAAATAGTAAAATGACTTGTTTCCACCGTAAACAAATCAAATATGAATTGCCATATGTTGTTGCTAAAAGCTAATCCAACAAACCTTTATTTCATTTTTCAAATTTTTGGTAATAGAAGATGTTCATATTGTTTAGCAACAAATTGTAAGACAACTTGCACTACAAGAAATATCACATATATAGAGGCAAGGTAGATTTGCCCCCTAAAATCAAAGATGTAGCCTCTAATAGCTTTTTGAAGCAAATAAGTGGTTGCCTTTAATAGTTTCGTCTAGTTAATGGTCGCCCTAAAAGTCCCTTTGAGGCAATATGACTTGTTTCGACTAAAAGACTCCACATTTAGAGGCAACCATATATTCTTGCCTCAAAATATAATTAGAGGCAACCATATATTCTTGCCTTAAAATATAATTAGAGGCAACATAATATTCTTGCCTCAAAATATAATTAGAGGCAATATAAAACATCGCTTCTAAAAACTACATATATTTAGGGGCAACCATATAATTTTACCTCGTAATATAATTAGAGGCAATACAAAGAGTTACTTCTAAAGACCACATATATTTATGGGCAATTGTATGATTTTACTCGGGGTATAATTAGAGGCAATATAAAAATTTATTTCGAAAAATTAATATATTTAGGAACAACCATATAATTTTAACTCAAAATATAATTAGAGGCAATGTCTTATTTTCCAAATAATGAAATTTGGATGCAATTTGAGACTTACCATGTATGGTGCTTAGATGCACCGCAAACGCCAAGCATGATTACCTACAGAAGTAACCTTGATAAAATTGCAAAAGTAAACCAATAAATTTCATGGAAATAGAAGATTAATTAAATCCAATAAATATTACTAACCAAAAGCAAATATACTATAGTAAAATCTCAAAAGCCGTACTATAATATCAACCGTATAAAACATCATATGTCGTGCAACAACCTCGCAAGCCGAAAACTAAGAAAAACTACCAAAGTCCAACCAAGTCAAAATTGGTCTTCATCATCAAAAGAACAAAATAGTAGAACAAGAGTAGAGTAGATAGCGTAGATCAACAACATCGAAGAACACTTCATAGTCAACCAAAGTCATACTACTCTTCGTTTGTTTGCATTCCACCACACTCTTCATCCCCATCCCCATCCTCCTCCTCCTCCTCCTTCTCCTCCTCCTCCTCCTCATCATCATCATCGTCGTCGTCATCATCAACCTGCCATTTTAAAATTAATATGTAGTATTAATAGTAAATGAAATATTTATTTAAATCAAAGATATAATTAACCTATAATGAGTATAAATAACAGATTACCTCATCTATATAAAATGTAGACATATCATAACCCAAGATTTCCATAAAAATGTCCCATGTACCCTTTCATAACTTCTATTTACTTTTTTAGGCCTTTGATCTTTTTGTTTACTATTTTATTCTTCACATTAGCTTCCTTTGCCTCTTTTTAGTCTCGTCCGCTTCATTCTTGGTCTCATTAGCTTCTTTTCGTAATTTTTCTCCTTTACTAAATGATCCATATAGTGATATGAAAAAGCAAGCTCTAGAAACTCAAGCTTACACCAATCTTGTACCGGGGATCATTTTTTTTATACTGCATCCACTCACGATTATTTGAGTCCATAGTGTTCTATTCCATTATAATCACATAAATATGAGCTTAAAAGAAAATAGAAAAAAAAGAAGCTAATATAGCACATAAGTGACATATTATATATAAAACAAATATTTTACAATTTTTTAAGGAATACTAAATGAGACATTCGATAAATAGTTAATACTCAACTACATTAATATCCGAGCATGAATCAGCCTCTAAAAGATTCCCAAATAGTCAAATTGAGGAAGTTAATATATCATAACTCATAAAAGGTATACACATATATGGCTTATAAAATAGGAACTTTAGATCAACTTTTTACCATACTAGAACAACTTAGAAGGTTTTTTACCCATAAAATATAAGAACTTTATATCAACTTTTTATAGTAGTCTATGCTATTTTTGAATGGCGAATTCTATGTTCTTATCCTTAAATTCATTTTGGTAGTTACAATATTTTTAGAGTTCATATTATGATACACCTACTCCCCCCCTCTCGAGCGCTGGACCTATATTCGACATTTGGTTTTAAATGATAAACATCATAAGTGACTATTTGATATCATTCTTATGTATTGCAGAGACATGAATTCAAAGATGGAGGTGGAACGAAGGATTACCAAAACATATCGGGCACTAGTCAGAGGGATTATAGAGTCAAACGAGGTATTCCAGAGAAATATTTTATTGGTATATGTCTGAATATTAATGCTTTTGTAATGTGTTATATCCGCCAGGGATCAACTTAAAGTTTTGAGTTTGCCTTGCTGCCAACCGTCAACTTAGGATTGGTTGGTATCAGGTATGGGTACGGAATTTTCCAAACCCACACTCAGTGTTTGGTTTAGTGAATTTACAAACACTGAAACCTGTACGTTGGCCTGCCCTCCCAACTGCAGATTTCTCAAACTAGGGGGTGGTGGTTTATTCCTGATTTCCCTGCAAACACCCACACCTCTGAATGAACTAAACAAAAGAAAAATCTTGCCCAAAAAAATGCCCAAGCTCTGCTACTGCCTACATCTTTTCCACTGTCAGCACTGCCACAACCACTAGGAGCACATACACCACCATATTGCCATTATTTGTTGTTGACGCTCCACCTATGTGACCCCCACCGCCGCTAAATCCCCACCACCACGTATAAATTCCTTGATCAATAACTTAGATGGTTGTTTTTTTTACCTCCACAATATGCCATTTAAAATAAATTAATATGAAGTCATCGGCTCTAGGGATAAGGGCTCTCCCTTCTCCCTAGAAATCTCTAGCCATTTTCTATGAACCTCCACCGCCTCTCTCATCTCGACCCTTTACCGCCCATCTCACCCAAATCTCCGCCCATCGGATCCGGGAAACGACTTATCACCCTAACCGGCTCGCCACCGCTCTCCGCCGCTAATCCTAAACACTCGCCGCCCGCTACCCCGATGTTTCATTGTCGGCCGCGTGGGGCGCTCGCTCCTCACCTCCCCTCGGTCACGAGACCCATCAAAACACAACCTCGGCTACCTCTCTTATCGTGCAGAGGTTGGTGGTTCGATGGCTTTTCCCATTTTCGCCTCTCTCTCTTCGTTGGTGGGACGATCTTGCCGCCACGAAGACAAGTGCTGCCCTAGTCGAGGGAGTTTTTCATCGACTCCGACTCCTCCGCCGTCGATGGTTTAGGCATTTTCGCCGCGTATCTCCGCCATTTGACACCATGGTGGACCGAACTCCTCTCCGTATGACGAGTCTTAGTCTGGCCGTCGCTTCGCCATCTCCGACTTTGACTGCCGTCGGGTGGTGGCATCTTGGCGCTTGCCACCGAGCACTGCAACACTTCCTTAGGAAGCTAAATATAGTTCTTTGTTTTAGTTTTTTTTCCTTTCTCTCGTACTTTAATTTCTAGTGGTCTCTCCTCGAGATAAGGATTCCACTAGTTTAGGTGCTTAGTGATCTTTCCCCGAGATAGGGATTTCACTAGTCCATCCATGTACTTGGTTCCAAAATATGCCATTTAGAATTATAGTGGGCAAAATTGACCATTAAAGATACTTTTAATCTTCTATTTATTTAGAATTATAGTGGGCAAAAATTACTAGCTTAAGTCCATTAAAAAAGCTATATTGTATATCAAAATAGCTTCATTCTCATAGCACATTTGTTTCCATGTAATATTAATCAAACAAACTAGTGATTAATAGGAACTTAAATTACAACGCACAAATAATTGAAAATAATTCGAGTTCGCAATAATCAATAATTAAAATTCACAAAATTCACAATAATAATTATGGAGTTGATGCCCACCGCAATAAGGTAACAGAGTAATCAACATCCCCATGAAATTGAAAAAGAATTGTGCATTACTCTAAAAAAGAAATTCGATGGAAATACCTAATTTAGGATATGTGATACGTGTCGTTTACCGTACACAAATTAATAATTTATAATACCTATCTTAGTCCTTCAAAAATATTAACAACTAGTAAAAGGGTAAGAAAGGATCGATCCCACGAGAAGATTATTAAAATTCCCAACTCTCAAGCCTTAACTAACAATAAAAATAAGCTATTACGCACATAAAGAATATGACCACTAACATATACATTATTTACTAATATGAACATAGAATGGGGGGGGGGGTCCGAAATCATACATGAGTAACTAATATAAATCAAATAACTAATATAAATATGTACAATTGACAAACAAGCAAGCCAACATAACGGTTCGATCATAGATTAATTAGATAATTAACGCTTGTTTAATACTTATAATCTAGTTCCCTTTAATACTGGATGAAGCCATTAGGTCGGTGAATTATCGCCGCGCTCAATTTTTGTCTTGCTCACTAGAAAACTAGAATCTTACTAAGACAAATACAACCATAACAAACTTGTTTTATTAGACCAATTCATATACTTAGTAAAATTAAGGTGAGCCGCTCACTCTAATAATATTAAGCCGTTAACTCTAAATAACCATTAAAATATTTAGCATAATTTAATTACTTCCGCAATTGTAACCGTGCGCACAATCACAAGCAAAGAGATTAAATTTATATTAAGAACACGATAATATGAATTGAATAATTACTAAATAAACTATTAAATCATGACTGACGCCGTGTTCAATCATGTAAACTAAGAATATAAGAACATCAAAACAACTGAAAACTAAATCTAAAATCAAGAAGTCATGATCACAAGAACAATGAAAAACTTATCAATTGAAAGTAAGAAGGGAAAAACTCATAGATTGGAGTTCCGCCGATGCAGCTCGCTGCCATCGATTTCACCCACAAAGAACGATCGTCCACCTTCATAGGCCTTCAACGTTATAGCCCTCAATCGAACTCGAACCATCTTCACTATCTCAAAACCCTTACATTGTGTATGCTTGTGTGTCCTCTTTGGGTAGGAAAATAAAGGACTTTATATACCCAATTGAGAAATCCCCAATTATTAATTTTAAGGGAAGCCGTCTTGAGAGACGAAAGGAAACAATCGATTTCTCCATATTCTCTAAGATAGTTTCATGATTTTGTTATCAATTAGATCTTTATTCTCGTGAAAGAGGAAAATAGGAAAGCTTCCTATTTCTTTTGCTCTTGGCTCATAGGGATGAAGAAAATGAATGAGGAAGAAAAGATGGGATTTTTTTCTTTTTCTTCTTTTCTTTTACAAAACTCACGTGAGTCTCCCAAAGACTTCTGAGGTTTTTTATTTTTCTTATCTTTGCTTATTTCTTTTATTCTTGTTCTCTTACTTTTAGCAAAGTAAAACTTGTAAAGTACCTAGAAGTAAAATAACACACTATTTAAGCTATATATTCAATAAAAAATATAATAAGAACATATATAACCCATTAATAGTAAAATTCAATAAAAAATTATAAATAACACCTGGAAGACATTTATAAGACTTATTTTAGGGGCCAAAAATATAGAAATATATGCACTTATCAATATATCGGGATTCGTGAAGCGAGGTTGAATTCTCGTGGGCAGCGAGGCCCGACTCGTTGCATACGAGATTCCATTTTGCGCCACGAGCTTCAATTTGTGCACCTCGATCACATAAGACCACGCCCAAGACGACGTTAAGAATATGGAAACGAGAGTTGGGGTTTTTTAGGAAAAAGAAGGAAAAAATAAACCTGATTCTAGTTTCCATATTCAAGTACAAATGGGAATTTTGGGAGGAAATAATGATTAAGATTTTTTAGGGATCTTGAAGAAGAATATGGGTGTAGTCGGGATGGAAGACCCTTGACATTCGACCAAAGTCTTGTTATGCTACGAGATATTGAGGATGACATACAACCTTCGAATATTACTTGAACATGTGCCCATTATGGGTTCAATTTGTATAATTTAATGTCGCAGAGTCGATCGGGATTCCCATATCCGCATAATAGGCGGATGCATTGGCGATGTCTTAGAACCGGACTCGGATGGTTTAGGGGGGATAAATCGGCTCGGTGCTATTCTTGTGGCACCATTGGTCACATTGAACGAGTTGCTTGATTGCACAAGATGAACAGAAAGAGTAAGAAAAGCAATGGGGTTCTTGGCTTCGGGCTTTCTCCAAGACGTGGTCGACAAAAAATTAAAGAGGGGTGGACTCAGGTTTCCCTTGCGGGGAGGTCGTCGTCTTGATTTCGGAAAGTCTTGGAACATGAATGTGGGGAAAACAACAAGAAGATGGGTACTGAGAGGGAGCCGAATGTAGGAGTGGTGTCAAAGATTATGTAGCAGAACAGTGAGGAGGTTGGGAGGATATGTGAGACAACTATAGTAGGGGCTTATGAAGTTGAACATAATGGTGCTGAACAAAGTGGGTGTGATGCGTTTCTTGGGAGAAAAAATGAGACAAAATTTGGTGGAGGTATCTGCATTAAATGAGCATGTCATTGAACCAAGTGTAAGTCTTTCCCGTTCTCTTCAATTTGAGGCTGGATTAGGTGGCACAGCCACAAAGTTTAAGAAATAAAAAAATAGAGCTCGTATTGTGAAAAATCATAAAAAAAAGCTAAAAAATCCCCACTAGTAATATGTTGTCTGTTACTGTTAGCACTGTTCGATGTTGTTCCTATTACTGGTATTTTATTGAATGACCCGGTGGCTGGAGAAAAGCGCAAGCTTGTTGATAATATGGTGGTGGATGGTGATAGTAATCAAGATGACTTAGGCTCTAAGAAACCAAAACTGGATGTGTTGAATAATATTCACAGTGATGTTGACATTGTCGAGGCGGAGGTTGGGATTGACAACCCCGCCGGGCATTATGAATATATTATGTTGGAATTGTCAAGGCATGGGGAATCCTTGGACAGTTTGACAATTGAGAAGGCTTAGTACTTCTAATACCCCCAACATTTTCTTTGTGTCGAAACAAAGGTTACAAAAGATATTGTGTAGCAAAAAAAGGAGAATATGGGTTTTTCGAGTGCTTTTGGGGTGTCTAGTGTGGGGAGAGCTTTGGGGTTTATGTTTATTTTGGAAGGAGGAGACTATAAATTTCATCGTAGTTTCTTTTTCCCAAAATCATATTTGTGGAGATGTGGTTAGTAAGGGACACTACAAGAAAAAGTGGAAATCAACGACGCTAAAAAGCCGCTTGATTGCCCAAAAAGCCGTCGGTGATTAATCAACGACGGCCAACCCGTCGTTAATAGGCCGTCGGTAAAACGATGGCCGCCGATACTAGAATCAACCGACCCGGGTCGGCCCGCTTGATGATGTATTTAACGACTGTTTAATCACGAACGCGCTGACGGTTTAATATAGCCGTCGTTGATGGACCGATCGCCGACATTTAAAGCGACGGTGATTCAGCGACGGTTTTAAACGAGCCAGTGAATCGCCGACCGTTTAAAACCAGTCGATTCACCGTCTGCTTTAAACCGTCGTTGATTTCGACCAAATAACGTCCTCGTTAAAAAACGTCGCTAAGTTATTAAAGCGTCGTTGATTTCGTGTTAATGGGTACATAGAGAACCTTACAGTGGACCGCCATAGCCGTCGTTGATTTAATGTTTAACCGTCGCCGTTGTTACAAAATAATATTGTTTAAAATTCATTTGTCCTTAATAATAATTAAACCGTCTACCCGCAATCCCGCATCTAAATATACCACGCTAAAGTCGTTTCTCCATCGCATTCAATTTTTTCAATTACAAAAATATGCAATTTTGATATATATTAAAATTTACATAGATACTTGTATAATTACATGAAATAACCCGACACATCAAGAAACGAAGCGAGATGCGATAAGTATTTACACTACAAGAAAATAGTTAGACTAACTTTATCCGTGCGCGACCTTCCTCCACTTGCGCCTCAATCGAGAAAAAATGGACGGGCTCATATAGTTGTGAAGAGCCACCATCTCCTCGGCTGATGCGAGTTGTAGCACAAATGATCCCCCGACCCAACCCCCTGAACTTTTCCTTTGTTCCTCCCCCAACTGTCTCCCAATACACAAAGATCGTGGTTGTTCGTGACTCCGAGTCGTACAATGATCCAGCCTTCTTATTGTATGTCTCCACGCATTTGGTTAAATATACTCATATTCAAATAATATAAATTGCCAAAATGGCGTATATTTGGTTATATCTTTCCTTTTTTGTGTATTTTCAATCAAAACAACTTATAATCACATTAAACTAACTATATATATGATGTTTGAGTTGTTTATAACTTAAACTAGCATCAAACTACTCGTATTCATTCAATTTCAAGTCAAATGGCCTAAAATGGCCTATATTAGCCTATATTTGGTTCTATCTTTCCTTTTTGTGTATTTTTAATCAAAACAACTTATAATCACATTAAACTAACTATATATATGATGTTTGAGGTGTTTATAACTTAAACTAGCATCAAACTACTCGTATTCATTCAATTTCAAGTGAAATGGCCTAAAATGGCCTATATTAGCCTATATTTGGTTCTATCTTTTCCTATTTTGTGTATTTTCAATCAAAAAAACTTACAATCACATTAAACTAAATATATATATGATGTTTGAGGTGTTTATAACTTAAACTAGCATCAAACTACTCGTATTCATTCATGTTCAAGTGAAATGGCCTAAATTGGCCAAAATGGCGTATATTTGGTTCTAACTTTCCTATTTTGTGTATTTTCAATCAAAACAACTTAAAATCACATTAAACTAACTATATATATGATGTTTGAGGTGTTTTATAACTTAAACTAGCATCAAACTACTCGTATTCATTCAATTTCAAGTGAAATGGCCTAAATTGGCCAAAATGGCGTATATTCGTTATATCTTTCCTATTTTATGTATTTTCAATCAAAACAACTGACAATCACATTAAACTAACTATATATATATGATGTTTGAGGTGTTTATAACTTAAGCTAGCATCAAACTACTCGTATTCATTCATGTTCAAGTGAAATGGCCTAAATTGGCCAAAATGGCGTATATTTGGTTCTAACTTTCCTATTTTGTGTATTTTCAATCAAAACAACTTACAATCACATTAAAACTAACTATATATGATGTTTGAGGTGTTTATAACTTAAACTAGCATCAAACTACTCGTATTCATTCATGTTCAAGTGAAATGGCCTAAATTGGCCAAAATGGCGTATATTTGGTTCTAACTTTCCTATTTTTGTGTATTTTCAATCAAAACAACTTACAATCACATTAAACTAACTATATATATGATGTTTGAGGTGTTTATAACTTAAACTAGCATCAAACTACTCGTATTCATTCAATTTCAAGTGAAATGGCCTAAATTGGCCAAAATGGCGTATATTTGGTTCTATCTTTCCTATTTTGTGTATTTTCAATCAAAACAACTTACAATCACATTAAACTAACTATATATATGATGTTTGAGGTGTTTATAACTTAAACTAGCATCAAACTACTCGTATTCATTCATGTTCAAGTCGAATGGCCTCAAATTGGCCAAAATGGCGTATATTTGGTTCTAACTTTCCTATTTTGTGTATTTTCAATCAAAACAACTTACAATCACATTAAACTAACTATATATATGATGTTTGGAGGTGTTTATAACTTAAACTAGCATCAAACTACTCGTATTCATTCATGTTCAAAGTGAAATGGCCTAAATTGGCCAAAATGGCGTATATTTGGTTCTAACTTTCCTATTTTGTGTATTTTCAATCAAAACAACTTACAATCACATTAAACTAACTATATATATGATGTTTGAGGTGTTTATAACTTAAACTAGCATCAAACTACTCGTATTCATTCAATTTCAAGTGAAATGGCCTCAAATTGGCCAAAATGGCGTATATTTGGTTATATCTTTCCTATTTTGTGTATTTTCAATCAAAACAACCTGACAATCACATTAAAACTAACTATATATATATGATGTTTGAGGTGTTTATAACTTAAACTAGCATCAAACTACTCGTATTCATTCATGTTCAAGTGAAATGGCCTAAATTGGCCAAAATGGCGTATATTTGGTTCTAACTTTCCTATTTTGTGTATTTTCAATCAAAACAACTTACAATCACATTAAACTAACTATATATATGATGTTTGAGGTGTTTATAACTTAAACTAGCATCAAACTACTCGTATTCATTCAATTTCAAGTGAAATGGCCTAAATTGGCCAAAATGGCGTATATTTGGTTCTATCTTTCCTATTTTGTGTATTTTCAATCAAAACAACTTACAATCACATTAAACTAACTATATATACGATGTTTGAGGTGTTTATAACTTAAACTAGCATCAAACTACTCGTATTCATTCATGTTCAAGTCAAATGGCCTAAATTGGCCAAAATGGCGTATATTTGGTTCTAACTTTCCTATTTTGTGTATTTTCAATCAAAACAACTTACAATCACATTAAACTAACTATATATATGATGTTTGGAGGTGTTTATAACTTAAACTAGCATCAAACTACTCGTATTCATTCATGTTCAAGTCAAATGGCCTAAATTGGCAAAATGGCGTATATTTGGTTCTAACTTCCTATTTTGTGTATTTTCAATCAAAACAACTTACAATCACATTAAACTAACTATATATATGATGTTTGAGGTGTTTATAACTTAAACTAGCATCAAACTACTCGTATTCATTCAATTTCAAGTCAAATGACCTAAATTGGCCAAAATGGCGTATATTTGGTTCTATCTTTCCTATTTTGTGTATTTTCAATCAAAACAACTTACAATCACATTAAACTAACTATATATATGATGTTTGAGGTGTTTATAACTTAAACTAGCATCAAACTACTCGTATTCATTCAATTTCAAGTCAAATGGCCTAAATTGGCCAAAATGGCGTATATTTGGTTCTATCTTTCCTATTTTGTGTATTTTCAATCAAAACAACTTACAATCACATTAAACTAACTATATATATGATGTTTGAGGTGTTTATAACTTAAACTAGCATCAAAACTACTCGTATTCATTCATTTTCAAGTGAAATGGCCTAAAATGGCCTATATTTGATTCTAACTAAACTTGCATCAAACTTTTCAATCATATTTGCCTATAAATATATGTTTAGAAGTATGTACCGAGATTTGCTTTGCTTTCTTGTTTCTTTGGATTTCTCCTTTTCCAGAACAGTCTTGAAATGAGTCTTCAAGAACAACTCGGGAGCGTGGGAGTACTCCTCCTCTACTCTTCGCCCGTAGACATTGTTGAACAAAGGCTTCAATATTAACAAATTACAACTTTATCACTTTCAAATTAATTATAGTATTAATTTACCTCAAGAAGAACATAGGCAAAAACAACATAGATAGATTGGAGATAATATTAACTTACATGCATGACAAATGAGTATGCATGACAAATGACCCCCCGCACCCCCCTCCCGACCCCTGCGCCCTCCCCTCCCCTCACCGACCTCCCCCTCCCCTCCCCGACCTCCCCCCCCCCCTCCCTCACCGACCTCCCCCCTCCCCTCCCCGACCCCCCGCAGCCCCTCCCCCATCCCTCACTGACCTCCCTCCCCCCGACCCCCGCAGCCCCCCCTCCCCGACCCCCCCTGCACGCCCCCCTCCTCGACCCCCGCGACCCCCTCCCCCTCCCCCGACCCCCCCGCACCCCCCTCCCCTGACCCCTGCAGCCCTCCCCCTCCGACCCCCCCCCGCATGCCTCCCCTTCCCCGACCCCCTGCACCTTTCCCCCTCCGAGCCCCCCCGCACGCCCCCATATATAATTTCGTCGCCATGAGAGTTGAATTCATGGGATAAAAAACTTGCCAAATATAGGGAAGAAAAAGTACAATGATGTCAAAGAAGAACCATACATCAAGAAAAGAGATGACCATTGAAACCCCAAGATGAGTATAATAACGGACCACATCCAACAAATAAAGTGCGAAACAAGGCACTCTGTACAAATTCATTAATAGAATTATCCAATCATCAAGTCCAAAGTAAGACATACCAAAGAGAAACACCAAAGTAAGACATACATTATATTTCATGATGAAAAACTTACACAAAAATTAAAATATAGAATTTACATGAACGAAAACAATATAAATTGAAGACAAAAAGTGCTACTAACCTTACAATTAAGCCAAAGAGAAACACCAAAGTGTTACGTAATCCTACATCATGTAGAAAATCAATTATTAAACGGCACCTTTAAGCGTCAATTTCTACTAAACGAGCAACTCCAATAATAAGTAACTACGAATTTAAGTTCACAAGCACCCCTTTTGACTTAAAATAAGATTCCAATTAATGACTAAAAAAAAATTTCAATCATGGATTTCACAAGCATGGTTATAAACGCTGTGAACAAACTTAATTCCAAATTCTCAACATGTTCACCAGAAAGTACAATGCATATGATAAAAAAACATAAACGTTTACATTTGCATTACCAAATAACAAACAAATGGATGTAAATCATCATCCATACAGAACACACATAGATGCATCATCTCTAAAATAAAAAATAATAGCCTAAGTTCAAGCTTGTTTTCATCAGATGAACAACACCCATATCTTTTTTTTTTTTTTTTTTGAAGGAACCATATCTTCTTTCTTCATTATTCATCATCCTTTGTTTTTCCTTTGATATTAAGTCCAACAATTTTGGGTTACTTTCACCCATTCTTTTTTTCCACCAAATGTTAGAAAACAAAAATACCCACATGCTCGTTCTTGTTCGATTTCACTCACCAAATCACTAAAATCGACTATAAAATTATCTGAAAAAATAATAAGTAGTATGAACTTTGATTAAAGAAATGATATATTATAAGATCAAACACTTACATGAAGAAATATACATAATATAAAGCAAGACTCAATTTTTTGGGTTTAGTTTCATCACTACACAAATTGTTAAAAAAAAAAGAAATTAGCACTCGCTTACCACCGAAAAATGTAGGTCCGGCAGAGTCGATGCAAGTTCATCGCCCAAGTTCGTCGCCTCAAGTTCACTTCTCTCCCAAAAAAAAAAACCAATGTTAGGGTTTGGTTGATGAGTAAAAAAATTTTTTAAAAAAGAGAAAAATAAAGCTACCGCCGAAGTGAGGTGGAGATGGAGTCGGCGACGTTGGCTGGAGGAAGGAGGAGAGGCAGGTGGAGGTGGAGTCGACGGAGTTTCGTCGCTGCAAAATCGCCCCAAATTCCCTCCTTTTGTTGTTGAAAAAACCCGACAAAGACTTAAATTAAACCCCCCTTTAGAAATCAATGACGGTTTCGACCGTCGCCCAAGCTACAAAAATTTCGCTTTACTTCCACAAAATCAACGACGGCTTTTAGCCGTCGTTATTTATAATACAGACTAAACCGGTCGTTATATGCTACAATCGTGAGTCGGTGATCAACGACGGCTTCAAGCCGCCGTTGATTTTGATTATACCGACGGTTTTGTTAGCCAGTCACTGATAGGCCGTCGTTATTTTGTGATTTTCTTGTAGTGGGAGATGTAAAATGGAGGTTCGTTGGTGTACAGGGGTGGCCGGAGGAAGAAAATAAACATAAGTCTTGGGCTTTGATCAAAACGCTTTGTGATGAGTTTGAGGGTCCTATTGTTTTTGGTGGGGATTTTAATGAAATTCTAAGTTAAGGTGAGAAGGGAGGGGGTGCTTCTAGAGATAGAAGGGGCATGGATGGCTTTCGTGAGGCTCTTCAGAAAGCTGTAGGCTTGGGGAGTTAAGATTCGTGGGTCAATGGTACACATGGGAGAGGGGAAGAAGTCCGGAGACTCGTATTAGAGAGCATTTGGATCGGTTTCTAGTGTCATATTCATGAAATGGGGAATGAACATAGTTGGTAAACTACCTCCACCCCCGTGGACATAAGGTCTTTATGTTTGCACTAACGGATTGTTTTTGTAAGTGGATAGAAGCGCATTCAATCCAAGCAAGCACGCGACAAAGAGGTAATCTCTTTCATACATACTAACATTATATGCGGGTTTGAGTACCGTCGAAATTATATGCGACAATGGGTCACAATTTATAAGCGATAAAACAAAATGTTTCGTGACGAATGGAACATCACTTTGCTAACGTCAACACCACGAAATCCGCAAGCCAATGGACAAGCGAGTCCAACAACAAGACTATCATCAAGTCATTGAAAAAGCGCCTAAAAGCGAGAAAAGGGAAGTGGGCAGAAGAACTACCCTCCACCCTATGGGCTAATAATCGAACGACACCAAGGACATCAACGGGGCACACGCCCTTCTTATTAGTATATAGATGTGAAGCAGTCCTACCATCTTAAATTAGCATCCCTACTGCAAGGTATGGTCTCATGACGGAGTCGCAAAATCGAGATGAACTCATACATGATCTGGACACCTTAGACGAGCTCAGAGACGCAACGCTAGTAAGAATGGCAGCTCAACAGCAGATGGTCGCCAGAAGTTTCAACAAGCAGCTCAACTACGAAAGCTATTCCAAAACACTAAAGAATTAAATGCAGGTAAATTAGGAGCATCATGGGAAGGTCCTTATCAAATCGATCGAGTCGTTGGAAATGGAGCATATCAATTACGACGCCAAGGCGGATCGATGGTCCCACGGAGTTGGAATGCCACCCATTTGAAGAAATATCAATTCTGATTACCTTAGTTCGTTTCGTTTTTCACCGTTCTTGTTTCCTTTTTGCATTTATTTTATGTAATGGAATAAATGATGACGTGAGCGCCGTCGCGTCGTTGGTAACACCAATGACCTAGGGCTAACAATGTTATTTCAGGAATAAGTCCAAGGACGTAGACATAATACTGCATGCACAACTTGGATGCTTAAATCGCAAAACACAAATAGTAATCACAGACGAACAAAGGTGACGAAGATCATTGATAAAATGATGTCTATGTGGTATCCACACAAGTAAGTCATATTGATCTATTTATTTATTTTCATTGCATAAAAGCATACGACATTCATGACGCTTTGGTGCTAAACTGACATGGTCTAATGAACAACTTAGAAACGCCTGAATTATGGCATAAATCATAGACAAACGATAATTTCCTACAAGTCATAGATATCATAAGATATGGTCTATCCCACTAGAGATCCAAAACAAAGTTATTCAAACAAAAGAAACTGACATTGTATCAACTGAGACATTAAAAAGTACTTAAACTTTTAACGACGAAAACCAGAAAGACTTAAGCTTGGAACAACTAAATAGTTAAACATCGGTGGACACACCTCCGGTGTGTTGCGACGGAATCCATCGTCACGATAACTTCTTCTCCTTCTCCTTCGGGTAAGACTTCGGCAACTTCATTAGTTACCTCGACGTCCTATGACGGTCGTCTCGTCATGCAGCCTTTGGAGGGGACGATTCGGCCCGTCGCCTTCATCCCTTCGTCTCCTTGGAGATCCGAAATTGGACCCATATGTTTGAGGTAAAAGTCGATGTCGGTGAAAGGAGCCCATTGATCTGTTTGCCTCATTAAAAATTGGTACATCCGTTAGCCACGATCCTCGCGGTCGTTTCGACCTCGACCAAGTCCAAGACTTTTTCTAGCCTAGTGATCTTATCCAACAGCGATTTCATCTCCTCATCCTGCTTTGAGTCATTAGCGCTTTGGCAGCCTCAACCTCGGCGTTTGCGTCAACGATGCTTCGCTCTTGATTCAGAGTAAATTCCTCCAACGATGCCACCTTCTCTTTCCAGCCTTTCGTTTCCTCCTCTTTCTTCTTTAGCGATTCGTCAGATTGTTCTAACCTTCTGGTTCAATCTTGATGACCCTTGACCATCTTGTCCATCCCCTTCTTGACCACCAAGAAGTTTTGTGTTGCCTGTAGACATACGTCAGCGACATCCAGATTAAGAAAGAACGTTACGGTAGATATAAGATAAAGAAGTCACTAAAGATATACGACGAATACCTGGATCATCATGTCTGTCCCTTCCATCATGACTTGGGGCAAGGATCGATTTTTAAAACGACGCTCATCAGCAGGAAAAAGTAGACCCTCAGCGTCGGGCCACATATTCGTGTCAGGATCCAAGAAGTTCTTAGGCACGACCACTGTATGCGTTAGAGTCGACGGTTCCTTGAAAGGCATGGTTGTTTTTGCAATCTTGCTCGGTTGGACGATGGATTTGTCACCCTCAGACCCAGCAGTGGTCTTTACGCCCCTTGGTGGACTGAAGATGCTAGAGACGGAATATATTTCTCTTTTTCTTTCCCTTTTTCTTCATTCGACCTTTTCCTTTTGGCCAGAACGGTCAACAGTGTGGCTAGGTCCATAGACCTTCTCTAACGCGATTGGCTAGATCCAGCTGCATAAAGACAAATGCAGTGTCGTGAGTAATAAACGATGGAGTACGTCGAAGAAGAAAGTAGAAGTACAAGTACCTGAGGCCATTGACGAACAACTTCCTTGATCAGCAACGACGATCTTCTTAAAGCTACGTTCTTGGATGTCTATTAAGACGAACGCGTCGATTTTACTTCTGGAGTTCTCGATGTAGTCCGGAAGGTCAGTTTCAATACCTGCACAGAAAAAGATGTGAGCACCGAGTTAATGAAGCAAGGCTGGATGAAACGACAAAGGAGAAATAAAACGGACCTCTAGAATTCCATTCTTCTCTGATGAAAGATCCTAAATCTCCCAGTGATGCCTTCTCTACAAAGACGTATTGACTTTTCCAGCCCCTGTCGTTCACATTAGTCCCATCTACGAGCATAGTCATACCAGGTCTGACATGCAAGGATAGCCTATCATTCTTCACCTTGATGTTATAGCTATACAGAAAGTCTTGGAGAAAATCGGGTCTTCCCATGTCACGGTCACCCTTTCGATTACGCTTAGTACCTTCCAAACTTGGGGCATCAGTTTTCCCGGACTAACATTGTAAATTCTCAGCAAATCTCTCACCAGCGGAGAGAAAGGTAACCTAAATCCAATCTTAAAAGGATATTCCTATAGTACGACACAGTTTTTGGGGCAATTCTCAGGGCGTTCGTCTTCGCCCACTGTCCTAACTATGGTAGTAATTGGAAGACCAGTAATTTCTAGAAATTTTCCTAATTCCCTTTCAGTTTTTGAGGACTTAACGCTTGAATATTTTTCATCGTCGATTATAATTGGTTCAGTTTCTGTCGATTTTTTTCTTATTTTTCTCTATTATTTACCGGGCCGTGGCTACTCTAGTACTCCGCGACGTGGAGGTATGATTCGCAAGAAGAAAAGGCGAATTAACAAGAAATGCATCGGAGAATTACCGGGTCGCCAGGAGTTCTTTAGTGAACGGCTTGGCACTGGAGCGATTCGAGAACTTTCGAAATTTGGGGATTGCGTGCGAGAATGGAGAAAGAGAAAGAAATAGCGTTGCTTTTATAGGGGTTCATTCCATAATGTCATCATTACTCTATGCCTCTAACGGATATAAAATTGGGCTTTAAATGATAACTTTTCGGATGTTTTCTTTGAAAATTTTATCTTTTGTCTTTTGGTTTATCCCTTGATAAGTACTAATGGTTATCTTTTTTATGTATAAGCATAGTTCAATTTGCTCATGAGTATGTTGACATCCCCACTTGACAATTGGGGGCAAATTGTTATGGTCAATTTTTATAATAACTTTAGACAAAGGTCGCGACTGTCAAATCCGTCTAGACCACATGACTATGCGGATTGTCCGGACTAAGTCCATCAACGATGGCCTATATTCATGGAAGACTAACTTAGCTGGAAGGAACGTGTGTATAGTAGATGAATGTAATTAAAACGGAGTCTAAGAGTCAAGTTGATATATTTCCCACGATCTTTGCCCTTATTTGTGGAACGGCTACGACGTGCGATCAAAGGTATAAAAGGAGAGGCAATTCAAATGTGTCACACAAACAATCATTCTACACTAAGTCATTGAGAAAAAAGCAATCGCAAGAGCATTCTTATTCTTATTTTCAAGCAACTACATTTACATTCTTGAATTGTGTTCATTAGACATTGTTAGTATTAGATCCGTATTGACTATCGTACATCATTGATGATAGTTGCATTAGTGGATTGGTGGACTCATAGTCACCCGCGGTTTTTTACCCATCTTCATTGGGGTTTTTCCGTGTCAACATTTCCTTGTGTTCTTCCCCTGTTTTCCCTTCGTCCATCTTGCAAATTCATCATATAGTCTAGTTGTCGTCGTCCCTTCAATAGACGTAGCCTAAGGGCGATTTTCACCTAAACAAACTCTAGTGTGCTACTGCGCACTTAAACTGCAAGCACTCGCGAATAAACTCATAAACGCTACCCAATCTCTAACCCCTCTGTTAGTTTTTTCAATACAATCGATTTATATTAACTCATGCTTTCTTACAAAGCAAAGAAAGAGTAATATGAAGCTATATGAGATGCGTATTGTATCTTAGGAAACCTGTTTTTCTGTATTCTCTATGTGAAGGCTCTCGAAAATACTCAATAAAATCCTGGAGAGAGCATCAAAGGTGAAGGAGAATCATACTTTAGTATTTATATACCTAAGTGTATCCTTTGAGCGTGCCCTAACTCAATATATCAAAGTTATGATACTCCTAAGTCATGGAAAGTATATCTTGAACAATATCTTTCTACGAGGAAAGATATTATCCAAGATATACACACGCTTTAAAGGCAAGTAAATATAGAAAAATGATTCTAAAGGCTAGCAAACATTTCTTAATGAAAAGTATTTGAGAAAAATATTTTTCCGAGAGTCTTTTCTAAACAACTAGCTCAATCACCCAAGAAAGTAACGGCACCCGCGACAGCATACCTACTTAGTAGTATTCGAATATGTAACCAACCTGGTTCCACATTCAAAACCCTACTCATTCACACTTAAGAATAACACAAACAATTCCACTAGAAATATCATACGCAAATATTACATGAAGACCTAAGATGAATAAACTAAAGAATCCTAAACTATCTTCATGCACTTCAACCCTTGAAGCTTCCCTTGAATCAATAATGAAGAACTTTGTCTTTTCCTCGAACAACTTCGAGAGGGCTTCTTAGTTTCCAAGTCTTTGAATAACATGTTTGCTACACAAGAACACATCATAGCATAGCAAATATTCTTTTGACCGCTTTTTGAATACGGTCGAACGTTGGATACTCACTATTTCCTCACAAAGCCTAGAACCACCTGCAATAACAACTACTGATTGTTTATCATCATTCAAAACCTAGGAGACTCAATCAAATTCCCCCTTTTTGATGATGACAAACTCTTTGAAGTTTTCTGCAACCAACAAAGTTAGTAAACATAGATAACTTCAACCAAAGCTCAAATAACTCATTATGGGAGATTACTTGACACAAGACTCACAAGGTGACACAAATTAACTATTTCAAACAAGTTTTCTAATACACTTTTTTTTTTGAATAACTACAAAACTATACTACGAATCGACTCAATCTATTCGAGACTTAGACGCTTCAACTTCAACTAATTTCCCCTTTTGGCATCATTAAAAAGTACACGAGGCGCATCCGCTGCACATAAGTTATCGCCTAATTAAAAAATTGTAGCATCAACTACCAATCAAGTCATCATGCTACAAGAAATCAAGTTAGTCACACAACTCATAATCCATAACCAAACACAAACTATCCAAATACAAACATGCAAAGTTAAATGAGAACCCAAATTACATGAGATAATGTTTTGTAATAAGCTAAGGGGGAAACAAGTAATGAAAAGGCTGTTTATCGGGGAATGGGGTGGGGGAAGATAGGCTTGAAAATAACAATCACTCCTCGTCATCCTCTTCTTCCTCTCCATCAGAGGCTTCATCATCATCATCTTCTTGGTTGGAGGAGGAAGGTGAGGATCTCATCATCTTTATCTTAATCCTTAGACATAGGATCTGCAGGAAGACGGGGATCAGCTGGGAGACGAGGATCGGTAGAACAAGTATCACCCTTAGCAAAGGAGAAAGTTGAGCCTTTACTTGTAGAAGAGAGAGAATTAACAACTCAATCTCGACAACTTCTTCTCAAGCTTAGTGAGCTTAGACGTATTGGACTTGGACATACCCTCAATCGGCTTATACATTTTTTCCAAAGTCTTCTCCCTGGATCGCCTATCGTTCTCTTCTTCTACGGCCTCTTCTTCTCAATTGAGTACTCCTAACTCCTTGAACCTCAACATATATGAGGAAACATTCAACCTTTTCATTGTAATGTGTTTATTAATTTAATTTTATAAAGATATTATTATTTAATATATATTGGGTTTTAAATATCCAAATGAGTTGAGTGGTGTTAGGCTATATATGTCGAAGTTTCTTTATTTGGGAACTACATACTATAAACTAAAAGAAACCCCCAAACCCTCCCTTTTGTCGATTTAAGGAGGAAACAAAACCCCTAAAATCCTTTCTTTCTCTCTCGTCATTTTCTCACGGCAAACCCAAAACCCCAAAACCTCTCTATTTCTCTCTCTTCGATTCTCCCTCTCACCCGTGAAATTCTCTCACCTCTTTTCTTCTCATTGGCGTCCCAAGCTCGCCGAAGCGCGCCTTACCCCCGCGTGTTTTCTCTCTCCTCGGTTCGCGGTGTTGTAGTTCCTCGCGGATGATGTGCTAGTGCACCGCTTTTCTCTCTCGTTCACCTGTGTTGTCGCCTCGCCGGGCTGCCAAAGCTCACGGAGATTCCTTTCCTCTGCTCATGCCGGCGTTCGGGTGGTGTTGAAGTTGTTGTTTCGCTCTTTTGTTGTTGGTGCCGATGTCCCCGTTCCTCCTCCACGGCCCTCCCCCATTCTCCTCTCCGGTCTTCTCGTTGCTATCCCCTTCTTCCCTAGCTGGTAGCTGTTTGTTTTGCACTACCTCGAGGTGGTTGTCGCCAGTGATGCTTTGACGCACCCCTCCCTCTGCTGCCCTTGTTGTCTGGTACTACCCCTTTCCAATCTTCCTGTCAATTGGATTTATTCCGATGTCAGTAATCTGGTTAAAGTAATTATATTTAATTTATGAGGGTTTTATTTGTAGCATTATGAGAGAACTATCACAAATTTACCTTGTTATTATGGTTCAAGTAGTTGGAGTTGATTTGTCAAATTAAGAAATGGATTAGTTATTATATGATATGGAAATGTTCTAGTTTATATAATGAGCAGTTTACACTCTTAAGAGTGAATTATTACGAGTTTCTAATTAAAGTATTCTCACACATGGGCTAACCAAGTGATACGGTATAAGTAGTAATCTAGCTAGCGATGGTTTTTTCGGACAAGAAGGTAATCGAAATGTAAATGCTTAAGTATGAAGGTGTCCCGAATGAAGGAAGGTTGTTATGAGTGGTGGTAACTTTAGAATCAACTAATAAGGATATAATACGAACGTCGTAAATAAACCACTGAATTAATGTACGTTTAATGAACCCGGATTACCAAGTTAAAGTTAATTCTCGTTAGATAACCTCTAACAATAGACCTATGATTATTACGGTTAATCTTTCATTGGGCATAAAGTAGTTTAACGATATACACACCGAATGGCTCATCGTTCTTAGAACAAGTATGTTTTATGTATTTCTTGAGATGATATGAAAGTGCGTAAAGATGACTCGTGTGTACGGTTGTACAAAAAGGCTAAATGACACAATAAACGGATCGGGTTCTACAAAATGCGGATCGGTTAAGTCTGTATCTGGTCGGGTTGGACTAAAAAGCAGGATCGATTTTGTTAACTGATCCGGTTGTATCCCGACCGGATTAGTTGGTTGGCGTGGGCCACATAAAAGAGCCTACTTCTTCCCCCTTCATTATTCAGAGCCCCTTCATTTTCACTCAATCCCTCTCTTCTCTCTACTCATTCAGATGATCTCTCCAAACCACCAGCCCAAACCGCCTCCCTCTCTTCTCTCTCCTCACTCAGATCTCTCCAAACCCTAGCCCAAACCTGCCACCCTCTCTTCTCTCTCCTCACTCAGATCTCTCCGTCGTTCATCTCATCTCCTATCTTCTCCATTCTCACTCAAATCCCTCCTCAAAACTTACACTTCTTCCTCGAAAATCCCCTCTTTTTGCCTCCTATCGTCGTCGGACCCACGACATGAGGATCTCCGATCATCACCATAACTTTAAAACCCACCTCCAGGCGGGGCCCAAGGCACTCATCGTTAGAGCAAGGTTTGGGACGGTGGGTAACTAGAGCATTTCGGTGGGGTGAAACGGGTGGATCCGGATGAATCGCGACATTCCGGACCGCGTCTCCTCCACCACTTCGAAGACGACAAGCGAATGCACAACCTCTCAGCACCACCGCTTTATATTTGTAATTTTCGTTTTACTTTTCGTTTATATTTCGTTTAGATCTTTCGATTCTTGTAATTTCCTTTTTGATTCTCGTTTTCGTATATTGTAATATTCGTTCTAGATATTTTCGTATATTCTCGTTTATATGTTTGTAATATATTGTCGTTTATATTTTGTTTATATTTTCGTATATTGTAATTTTGTCGAATTTATTTTGTGGTTGGTTTGTGTGTTTTTGTGTTTTTATTTTCATCCGAAACTAGAGCTAGATATAAGATTTTGGATGTTTTCTAGCCACATGAGTGTGAGATTATTTCTTCGAATTCATTTTGTGGTTGGTTTATGTTTTTGTCATGTGGCTTGGCTACAGACCACGGTGAGTGGCTGGGAATATTAGCTGCAGAGCACGCAGCTTTTTTATTTATTTCGTTAATAAGGTTTTGGCCAGGATCCGGTGGGCTTTTTCCATTAGTGGCATTTATGAATTGCGAGAAGTGAAATGTATCTTTGAGAAATGACATTTGTGAAACCACGTCTTATGAAAAGGGTCTAATGCTCTGTTTTTGTAAATGATATGAAACTATGTGGAAAGTACTTAAAGTTATGAGATATGTCTACAAGTTCCCGAGTTATGCAAAAGTATACGTTATCATCATGCGAAGCTTGACATGAAAGTATGGAAAGTACGACTACGATAAGATCATTAGAAATGATATAAAAGTATAAAAAGTTTATGACTCTGCAATGATCTCGAGAAAGACACTTAAAGGAAACGAAACATGATAAAGAAAGTGAAAGATGGTTCTTGGCGAGTTTTACGTTACATTGGTCATGCATGTTCCATTACGGCGATGTTGTCACCTTTCGTTGGGCGACGAAAGTCTCACGTGGCACCGTTTCGGCTCCCTTACATTGGGGATGAAAATCTCCAGTGGCAAGCCACCTTCCATTGGGTGACGAAAGTCTCCGTGGCATTCTATGTTGGTCGTGCATGTTCCATCACGGTGGTTCTTGTCACCTTGTTTGGGGATAATAATGTCAAGGTGGCTTGACTTAAGTATTCATAGCTATGCCCACCTTTTGTTGGGGGACAATAGTCTCAGTGGCATCATGATTGGTTTTTGCCCATACGTGGGTGAACTAAGATTCTCATTAGGCTTACCTTATGCATAGTACTCGCCAAGTTACCAATATGATTCAAGTAAGATGGAAAGATAATGATGAAGCATATGATATGATATGAAATATTTATTGTGTGCACGATGTTATTAAATGATTTGATGCTTTGAAGTATGACGACTTTGATGTTGCGAAAGTATAATTATGAATACGATTATGTTTTATGATTTCACACATTATGTTATCGTTATATGGATTGTGATATATGAAATGTGTTATGAATATGATGAGTTCGATGCTATGAAAAATTTCTTGGAATAATGTTAACGTTATATAAATAAAACTTTGATTACATTTTGATTACGATTACGTTTCATGATTATGATTACGATTATATAATGTAACTATAATACGTGAAAGAAACAAAACCTGATAGAGTTAAGTCGAGAGAGTATTATATTATATCGCGTCGTGCACGCGCCTTTTGCGCGGCGCACGCCCGATGGGGGACGGCGTCCTTGGTGGTACCGCAGAATGTGGCATTACATGCCACCTTCAATAAAGGCGGGAGAATGTCCTCGGTGGCTTTGTCTTACATTACGTTCCATAGCATTATATGCCACCTTTTGATGGGGACTTATGTCTTCGGTGACTTTGCCTTCAGTTGTACTCACTGGTAACCAATGAAAGTATTGTGATGCTGAAGTAAATGATAGATGAAATGATCTGCGATAAGCGGTATGATTCCAACTATATGTTTTATGAACCTCAACGTATGAAAGTATGTCTTACGCTTTAATATGAAGAACTATGACGAGGTTACGACTGCGCTATGATTTCGTAGAGTACTTAAAAAGTCATGAGTCATGAGTGAGTAACCCCGAATGTTGCTATGTTGTTGTGAGGTGGTTATGAGCGATGTGAACGAGTTGATAACGTGATAGTCGTATCCGACAAAACATGTGTTCAAGAATGTTTCATGGTTAAGTACTCGGTGTTGTGTTGCGTGATAGAGCGATGTTTTTGTTTGGTCACTCTCTTTGTGGCACGTCACTTGGTGGGTGGCCGGTGTTACTATAACTCCGAGGTTGAAGTTCGGGAGCATCTTTTCCAAGATAGAAACGGTTATGCGTTGGATTGCACTTATTTATATGCTTTTGAGGCGAGGACGTTCCACTTTGTAATAGATAGTAATTAATGTTTTAGTTCTTCATTGCTTTTTCAGATGAGCGAAACGGTGCTCTAATTCTTTTTTTTGCCTCTTGCTCCCTCGAAAAGCGTTGAGTTCTAGATTTCGAATGTTGGTTTCATAATAATATTGTAATAGGTTTTTCAAACATTTTCCCCATTTGGGGTTAGCGCACTCACGATGGAAACTTCTGTCGAAATTTTAGAAAATATTATTTAATCACTAGGGGAAAAAAAGGAAGGGCCGCGCAAGAAGGGGCTGCCGGGTTCTAGGACAGCGTCCACTTCACATAAAGGGCTGCGGGTAGAAAAGCGCAGCCCTTCATGCAAGAAGAAGGGCTGCGGTTTAGGATAACAGCAGCCCCCTTTATGTGAAGGGTGCGCTTGTCCTAGAAACTTCGGCCAGCCTTCATACACGAAGGGTGGATCCCTTAGGATAAGCGCGGCCCCTACTATCCGCGCCCATTTCAACCTCGTGAGTTTTGCGCGCAACACACAAAAGAAAGTAGCACTCACTCGCAAATTTCCCTGCTCGCCTCACCCTCTCCCTCACACTCACTCCGCACATTCCACTCCCTCTCCCTCACACTAACTCCGCACCCCTTTGCGGCCCATCACGGGAGCACCGCATTGTGCCATCATAGGGCGCGCCGTCCTGATCACCCGGTGCACACTTCTGCTTCTTCTCTTCTCTCGGCCGTTGCCCGAGCTCCCTTCCTGCTTCTCTCGGCGCACGCTGACGCCACCACCACCACCACTCTGCATTGTGTTAATTCCCCTCTCATACTCTCTCTCCTCTTTGTTTTTATTTAATTTCTCTTCTATTTTTGTGGTTGTAAATGTGATTGTAGGGGTGGGGGAGGGCTTGAGGAGGGTGGGTAGGTGGGTGGGGGTGCTTTGGGGCATGGGGTGGGGGAGGGCGGACGCTCGGAAAGGGGGGGGGGGAGTCTCGGGAGGTCGGGCAACGGGTGGGGGAGGACGAGGGCGCTTGGAGGGGGGTGGGGGACTGGGCCGGTGAGGTGGGCATGGGGTGGGGGAGGGGGCTGGGGAGGCTGGGCATGGGGTGGGGGAGTGCGGGGGATCTTTGGAAAGGGGGTGGGGGAGGTTGGGGAGGGGTGGGCATGGGGTATATTTTAGGCCTATTTTAGCCTTTTCGCTTCCGAATCGTACTTACCGAGACATTTAACCCCAAGTTCTTTTGAACATGATTATATGAGGTATAATGTAACTATTGTGTAAGAGATTTTAGGTTTGCAATTGTTATAGGTTGGAATTTTGGGGAACGAAAGGGCATTTTAGGCCTATTTTAGCCTTTTAGCTTCCAAATCGTACTGTCGAGCTTCCAATTTCCAACCCCCAAATTCTTTTTTGAACATGATTATATGAGATAGAAGGTAACTATTGTGTAAGATTTCCTTAGGCTTGCAATTTGCTTGTAGGTTGAATTTGGGAACGAAAAGGCATTTTAGGTCTCATTTTAGCCTTTTCTCTTCAAATCGTACTTATCGGTCATTTAACCCCAAATTATTTTTGAACATGATTATATGAGATATAATGTAACTATTTCTGTGGTAGATTTTCAGGCTTGCATTTGTTCTTGGTTGCATTTCGGGGAACGAAAAGGTCATTTAGGCCAAATTTGCCTTTTCACGTCCAATTCGTACTTATCGAGTCATTTAACCCCAAATTCTTTTTGAACATGATTATATGAGATATAATGTAACTATTGTGTAGATTTAGGGTTTCACAGGATTGTTGTAGGTTGAATTTTGGGAACGAAATGGCATTTTAGGCCTATTTTAGCCTTTTCGCTTCCAAATTGTACTTATCGAGTCATTTAACCCCAAATTCTTTGAACATGATTACATGAGATATAATGTAACTATTGTGTAGATTTTTAGGCTTGCATTTGCTCTTGGTTGCATTTCGAGAACGAAAAGGTCATTTTAGGCCAATTTTGCCTTTTTCGCGTCCAATCGCATTTCTACTCGAGTCATTTAACCCCAAATTCTTTTGAAACATGATTATAAGAGGTATAATGTAACTATTGTGTAGATTTTTAGGTTTGTAATTGTTGTAGGTTAAATTTTGGGAACGAAAAGGGCATTTTAGGCCTATTTTGCCTTTTCGCTTCTAAATCCTCCGCCCCCCCGGCTGCATGCCCTCCCTCCCCCCCTGCGAGTCCCTCCCTCAGCTGCAGACCCTCCCTCCCCTCCCCCCCCTTTGCCATGCCCCCTCCCCTCCCCTCCCTGAGCTGCCCCTCCCATCCACTCCCGCCTCCCTCCCTGCACCGGCCCCCTCCCTGCACTCCCCGCCCCTTGCACTGAGAACCCCCTCCCACACCCCACCCCTTGTGGCAATGTTAATTTTAATTTTTTGTTATATTAATGCATTATTTGTACAATTCCGGGGAGATGGGCGGATGTGCATACGGAGAACACCAAGAGTGGTGGCGAGACACACTGCAAGGAGGATGAAATCTTTCGATGCGTGAGGAACGGGGGTAAATTGTCTCGATTCGCCGTGAAGAGATAAATGCACAAATGCCCAGGGAAGTCATTGGCAACGAAAAAGAGAAAGGAAGGGGGACCTACAAAGTCACTAGGGAAACACACAAATATGACTTAGAGAATGGATAACATGGTCAACCTTGTGGAGAAATAGCGTCCAAGTAGATGCAAGTTGGGCATTTGCAGATGCATAAACTCTCCATTTTGCACTCATGGAAAGAAAGTGCCAGGGTTGAAGCGGTGTCTATGGGGGATACCATGGTAAGCTTCAAGTCCAATAACGTTTAGTTTCTTAATTATTTAGTTAAATATATGTGTAATATTACTTCTATAGCATATAAATTACAACATTTGCGAAAACTAATTTGTGAGCTGCGTTTTTTGTAGAATCAATTCAATATCGAAGATGATGCAGCCAAGAAGAATGTATTTCTATCCAAGGGTGCCCGCGAGATTCGGGAGATTTGAAGGCTAGAGTTGATTCTGCGGTGGATCACTAAGCGGAGGAAAGTAGTAGAGTGCAAAGAAGAGAGAACATCTACGGCGGAGAAACACAAGCCGATCCCGAGGCTTCATCGGAACTTATCATCTACACCATCCGGGGTTACCATTTTCAAATATGGAAAACTATCAAAACTCAAGAGTGGAAGCATTTGTTGCCCCGAAAAAGCAAGCCTGACTATTGTAAGAATATTTTATTAGATTTA